>JAECZD010000140.1:0-43217 GCA_024349325.1 Pogonomyrmex californicus | reverse complement strand
ATAATAACGAAAGTTACGCAGAATACTACGCCGACCTAGCTGATAAAATTGGTAGGGCCCAGGCGATAGCGCGCCGAAACTTAGATAATGCGAAGATCCGATCTAAGAGGTACTACGACCGACGCGTAAATGCATGTACGTTCCGCGAGGGCGACCGCGCGTACCTGCTCAAAGAGCCGCGAGAAGACAAGCTGAGTCCGCAATATACGGGACCTTATGTCATAACCGACCTACTCGATAACAATAATGTAAAACTAGAGATAAAGCGAGGTAAGTTCCGTGTAGTACATACGGACAAACTGAAGAAAGTGGGGAATCGGAGCCCCACCACGCGCCATTTCCCACCATCGTCGCCTGAACCGGAGAGTGAGGGACACCGGAGTGGCAGTAAAGCAGCGACAACGAACAAAACAACATGGGACCATTCCGACTAGCCGCTCTTCTAATCCTTCCAGCCTGCCAAGCCCTGCTAGGGTATGACTGTGGAGGCAACGGTCTAAATATAACAACCCTGTCGTTGCTCGACATCGGAAGCTGTAACGTCGAGAGATTGGAGCCGAGAAGCACAGAAACGTACATCCAGCTGATGCAATCATCCGACTACGATAGCGTCACAGCCCTGCAGTGTAAGCTAGAGATCGACCGGACGATATATTATTGCGGAATGCATTCCCACGTCTCAATCGTCACTAACGGGCATAAGGATTATGTCAAGGAGATTGGGCATGAAAACTGCCAGCGCATCCACAATACCGGAACCCTGAACATCGGGACTGCAGTCGTGGACCGCCTGAAGGTCAACGCGACGAACCACCGGAGCATCACAATGGCCGGACAAACGTACACAGACGGACGCTGCTCTGGAACGCAGTATTCGGATGGATTCGGAACTTGGGAGAACGTGGTGGTACAGGCCACGCTAAAATTAACACTCAGATCGCTCGAGGCCTCGTATAAGCGAACTACGGGCACGATCATCTTGCCGACGGGAACGCGTTGCCAGGCGCAACTCGGGAGCTGCATCGACTACGACGGGACTGAAACGTTCTGGACTTTGACGCCCGCCGATAGCTGCCATTTTAACCAGTACGACGTACTGTACGAGGGGATTGCCACTAAGTTGTCCCCCAGAGACAATCAGACGACACCGACCGTATACACAGTAACCACGAAGGAAACTACCTTCGCATTAGCAAAAACCACCGAGTTCAACCTTTGCGGATATCAACTCTACCGCACTGAACATCCAAAGCTGATCATATTGGAAACACAGAAGGGGAAAACCTTCGCCGCCAAATCACGTATATCTGTGAATAACCTAGATATATTCGCTTACGTGAACTCCAAGTTCGTGTACGTAGAGAAGCACGTCAAGCACCAGCTCACCAGACTCTATAATGACATTATGGAGCAGAAGTGTGCGCTGGAGAGGCAAATATTACAGAATGCCTTGTCACTCTCTGCGATCGCTCCCGACGAGATGGCCTACAGGGTGATGAAATCACCAGGATACACCGCCGTGACCGCGGGAGAAGTCATCCACATCATCCAGTGCGTACCGGTAACCTGTAAGTTGAGGCACACGGAGACATGTTATAATGAGCTCCCAGTGACGTACAAAAACGCCACATACTTTCTGCTACCTCGCACTAGAATACTTACCCGCAAGGGAACGCATAAAGATTGCAACGAGCTATTGCCCAACATGTATCAGTTGAATGATGCTTGGTATAAGCTAACCACCAAGCCATCGGAATCACTTCCGCCTCCAGTTATCCAGCCGCTCTCTACACCTAGGTGGAAGTACGTGAGTCCAGATGCGCTCGCCACGAGCGGAATTTACTCTGCTGATGACCTTGACCGCTTGAGGGACCACATTATGTTCCCGGTCGAGAAACCATCCACGTTGAACACCATCGCGCGAGGAGCACTGGGACAAAACATCCCCGGAGGGAGCATCTCGTTAGCCAACTTACTCGACGAGGAAGCTCTCGACAAAATCGCCGAGAGCGCGGGAAAACGGATCTGGAAAGGCTTCATAACTTTCGGTTCTGCTAGCGCAGGGGTGCTAGCCATATTCGTGATAGCCAGGATGGTCAAGCTGATCATAGACACGATCATCCACGGATATGCGTTGCATAGAATCTACGGATGGAGCATCCATCTTTTGGGAGCCGTCTGGTCTTCAATCACGAACCTGTTGCTGCACATGGCGAAACCGACGAACCAGCCCGACTCGCCCAGCACCGAACGTCTCATGCCACACCAAGCCGCAGACAAGCCATTGCCAGCCACCGCACCTCAAAGGGAGGAAACGGAGGAACACGCGCGTTCCTACAGCGAACTGCGAAAATATTTAAAAGAGGACATTGTATAAAACTGATAGTGTAAACAGTGTTAGTGAATAAGTGCGTAAGATAGCATACTTTTACCTCAATAAGGAACGCACAGGAAAATGTCGTGCAGGACGCCCGACATTTTCTTTCCGAGGGGGGAGGTGTGACGTCAGGAGAGCCAACGGGTAAAATTTTTCCTTCTCCTTTTTATCTCACCTGCGCAGAAGCGCCATTATTCTAATCCCCGAAGTTGGCAACTACCGGCTCTCCTGCCGTCGACGTACCACGTGATGCGCATTACCGCCAGCACACATACACCATAGTAAATATAAGTATTATATAGGCAATCTCACAGGTTGCAATTATTAAATAACCGATAATAGTAAGCATTTTTTCTAAAATATGTAATAAAATTAAATAATATTAATAAATAAGATAATAAGTAGTAATAACAATTACCGCTTTCCTTACTCATAACATAATCACCGCCGCTAAATAATAATAATACTAATAGGTTACTAGTTAATAATTAATAATGATTTAATGATAATGGTCAGATTAATAATTAGTATGTGAAAGATAACACTTACATTGATAACAAAATCATGTTAACGATAACGATATCAATTTAATTAGTTGTAAAATTGTTAATACTACAATAAGGCTCGCGTTGCCGTTGCGCATCATCTCCGGTCAGCCGCGCGCTGATTGGCCGACCAACGACCATTATAGATACGCGCGTCTAGTCTAGTTCTATAGTCTATGACCGCCGCGAGCGCCACATGGCGTACCCACGCCGCCCGCCATCTTGCGCCACGTGCTTCGGCGTACCCACGCCATCCGCCATCTTGCGCCACGTGCGTTGGCGTACCCATGCCATCCGCCATGTTGCGCAACAGCGCCGCCGCAGGCACGCGTTATAACACGCGGCCACGCTCGTTCACTCTTGTACGCGCCGTCGAGTAGTACACATCGTGCGAGTGTCAATCTCAATTCCAATTCTAATTTTAAGTCAATTCTACTTCGTCAATTCTAAATTCTAGTTCAGTAAATTAAGTGATCATTTGTATTCTAAATCTTGTATTGCTCTAAATTTAATCCAGTGTTACGCGAGTGTAATTCGATTCCTGAATATTTGAATATAATAAGTACAGTGTATTCGGGCGTTTACGCATTCATTGCATCATCCTTCCTATCGCGAGAAATCGGAAGTGTTCGCGAGGCTAAAGAGGCAACGGGCATTTATAATTACTCAAACCTTGTTTTACCGAACAATTAGCAATCAAAGCAAGAATTCCGATCGTTTCTGGGGGCAAGGTGTTGTGCGTTATCCGCACTTACCACGAAGGAAACATTGACTTCGAGCACGCGGTAACTCATGCATTCCAACGCGACGCCGAACCATACGGTAATTGGCTGCAGCCGAATGCAATATCCTCACCTTAATCCCTTAATTAAATATAATATACGCATACGCCTGGAGCCTCTATCGAATGCCTAAGGCACGAAAAAACCGCGCGGGTCGTAATAACACACTTCGGCGACTTGAATACGACCTCCACGTGGCCGCGATCTACGACCATAACGCGATCATCGGCGAAGAAGTGACCTTTGACGGCGAATACGAACTCCTAGTGCACGATCGCCTCTGGAGCACATTACCAGCACCATCCACACCCGTAGCAGCTTACCAGGGAAGCAGCTTTCGACCGCGTATCTCCCTCGAGGAGTACCTGCGCAGAGTAAACACCGAAAGGTAAGTGAGAATCTTACATTAAGTTTTATTCCCGATTGTTTTCGCGTTTTCTCATCGGGCATACGTTTACAGCAAGTAGAATATCGAGCAAAGCAATTTTATCCGAACGAATATAAGAATATTCGCGTCAGGATTCGGGTTGCGTCATTCGTTTTGTTCGCGCCGACCGACCGCCGCATAGCTGCATACTTACCGGCGGTTTTACGACCGACCCTTTTTTTTTGCCTCCTTGCCACTTTTCCTTAAGGCATGTAGGGTTTCGAGCCGCTCTACCGTTGCTTTAGAAATATTCTAGCTTCAAAATACCATTTTGAAAATCGGTAAACATCGCTGCGTAATACTAATTCCCGTTATTATCTGACGTCAATGTGCCCGCCTTGTTTCCTCGAGCCACGAAATTCGCGCACTCACCCAGGCGCCGTATACAGATATCGTAGGAGTACGGTGCGTTGCCTTACCACGTTTGGGTATCGACGCGTAGACGACGCTATCGCCGAGTCACTCCCTAATAGTGCCGAATATCTTTGCTTTCGATGCAAGGAAGAAATACCGGAGGGGACTCTTACGTATCGTCTTGAATTGACCCATGCGTTTCAGTTTGGATATACTTCCGCCCGGGATCATTGCGATTGCTGCCGTACCAGTCTAGTAATAGTCCGCGACATTGAGCTTTGCCCTGAATGCACCGAGGTTTTCACCGTGTCCCAGAAGTGCTCAGGGAGTTAGGTAAAGCCATTGAAACATCTGGGACGATATTACCTCGACGAGACGAATCCCGCTCCCGACGGCATTTTATCGCGCCGGCTAACCAATTTCTCTGTTGCACTGATTCGCTTACAGTCAAACAATCACCCGACATCTGATTAAACGCAAGGTCGGCCGTGTAATTTGCCGAAATTCCTCGAGAGCGTTCTCAATAATTTACCGCTGAGATTATCGGAGCAGTCCCCGCGGTTTTGACGTAACATTGCCTATATAATACTTATATTTATTATGGTGTATGTGTGCTGGCGGTAATGCGCATCACGTGGTACGTCGACGGCAGGAGAGCCGGTAGTTGCCAACTTCGGGGATTAGAATAATGGCGCTTCTGCGCAGGTGAGATAAAAAGGAGAAGGAAAAATTTTACCCGTTGGCTCTCCTGACGTCACAGGCTAGATTGAAGGCTAGATTCATAACAGAGAATACATCTCGTTTCATTGTTGCAATCCTTAAGAGAGTGTTGCAATCCTTCAGGCTAGTTGTAGCATGCGTCCATCCGATCAACTGAGCTCTTACATTTGACTATAATATGATCAAATTCAAGGCATTTGAAGCACTGTACTGTTGGCTTGTGAAGCACTGGTCTCTCACGAAATAAGTTCACTTTAACATTGGACCAACCTATTCGAATCTTCCCATTTTCAGCAAGTTTCAATGCTGAAGATAAGGGACACCTGATCCAGGCATCATTCAAACGATTAGATAATCTTCGCGGTTCGCTAAGAGTAACATTAGATTTATCACAGTCACGAAAGTTAGCAACAGCATCAGCAAGTTCTTGCTTAGTAATGGAGCTATCAAATCCAGATATCTTAAGCCTGGCCATCCTAATTGGTCTTCTAACTTTAATACTTGGACTTAACACATCTTTTATTTTAGCCGCAAGAGAGTCCGCTTTAGACCCTCAATTAGGACCGAAAACTTTGATTAAGACTGCTCCAGATTGAGTATATCTCGTACTAGTTTTCTTTATATCGAGGTCCAAAATAACTAAGTTTCTAATTTTTTGTAGAGCTTCATTATTCTTGTCGTCCGAATTGGCATTAATCATTACAGCCGCAGTTCTAGGAGGACGCCTCTTATCATCGCATGGAATTCCTGATTTAGTATTATAGGTTTAAAACTTATACTATCCTTTCCTCCTGTATCCTTGTTTCTATTCGAATCCTTATTCCTCTCCGAGAATTTCCTCCCCTCTCTCCCCAGGGTAGAGAGAGGGAGGAAGTGAATTTCTCTGTCCCTTTTCCTTCAATTCCTTACTCTTCTTCCTATCTCTCTTCCTAGATTTCCTGCTAGCAACCTGCCACTCAGATTCCGTGGCGGTAGCGAATTGAAAGACTGATTCCGATTAAGAAAATTCTATATCATCTGTGGACTTATCAGAAATTTTCCTATTTTTAGCAATAAGTATACCACTATTCTTGCTAATGCCTACTTTTTTTGCAGGTGTCGCCACCCCAGGACGTGGAAGAGGCAACGTCATTCCAGAAGATTGGAAAGCAGCGAAGATTCTTTGATTTACTGTTTTGGCTACCATATCGGACAGCAACTTCATAATCGCCTGAGTATTCTTACCAGATGGGAAATCCAAGGACTCTTTAGGAGAGAAAGGAGCCTCGGAAAGTACATTTTTATAAGTACGAGTGTCATCAATATTACTTTTCTTCTTAGGCTCCTTGGTGGAGAAAATACTTTGGAAGAAGAAGGAGCTATCAACTTCTCGTAGTATTCTTTAATTCTTTTATTTTCAATTTTATTGTCTTCCTTAAGACGATTAATTTCATCTTTTATGATAAGATACGTAGAGCGTCTGCAAATATGTCTAGGGAGATGATAAGATACGCTCTACGTATCTTATCATCTGATCCAGCTTGCGCACAATCTACTAATATCATACACGCATACTTAATTTTTTCTGCAAATTCCTTAAGATGACCGCTAAATTCGCCTTTGAGTCTAGTTGATTTCTTATAAATGACCTCAATCTAATTAGCAAAATCAATAATTCTAGATCCCAGTTAATGAGTGGGCATTAGTTCGTCAATAGACTCACGAAGACCTTCCTTGTCCGAGATATCCATATCCCCATCATCAGAATCCGATGATCTCAATCTTTCTCGTCTCTTTTTCTCTTGGATTTGCGAGATCCAGATCTTATAATAGACATCACATCATCCTCGATAATATCAAAGCCCCAACTGGTACCACCAAGAGGAAGCATCATCATCCTCTAAAGAGGAGGGCTTCGCAGGGGGTTTATAATTGGGTCCATAGGGCCTACTTCTCTTCTTCGGCTCAATAAGTAGTGTTCGGTCCTCCAATGAGGTCCCCTGAGGAGCCAGGGAAGAGCCCTAGCAGATAAATCAGAGACATCGGAATAGTGGCTACATCTTGTAACGCCCTGCTCAATAGGTAAACGCTCAAGGACGACACTAACCTTCTCGCAATTAATAATCTTCGGCCCCGGAGGAGCCGAAGAAGCCTGAGAATCCATGGAAGCTGTCATAATCTTTTTAATATTAGATCCATCCTGCTTATTAGAAAAGATAGTGTCTATATCGATGCGTAGCGATAGTAGTAGCGGTTCGCCCATCATGGGAATCACATCTCAGTGTGGTTACTTCCTGCTGAAACAGAAACCCTAAAGAAAATACAGAAACCGAGAAGCGACTTATCAGGCTGACTTATCTGCACTATAAAATGAAAAAGTTATAGGATAGGCCCGCGCCATAAATGATGTAAAAGATTTTATGTCACCTCTATTATCCGAACCCGTACCTATCCGAAGGGCGGACATCCGGGCTTCAGACAGTGCCGTGATTTACCCTATACGGCTCCGGGTATTGGGAATACCGGTCCAGTAAACCCGCATACGTGCGCCTTCCGGCTGCCTTCAACCTCGGCATAGGCTCCGTCCGAGAGGAGAGCGATTTTCCCATAGTATGTATGAGGGATTCACGGATCTTTGCCTACGACGTTCCGGAGAAGGTCGCAGGACTTACGATTACCCTTATTACTACCCTCAGAGGCCCGGTACAGATTTCATCTCTCCACCACGGTCGGAGGATTACTACTCTCCCCTTGGTTAGCTCTACCAGGAATATCCGGCAGCCTTCCATTGCATCTCACACATTCATCACACACACACTCACTCCCGTTCATACCACCTTGGGTTCGCGAAACCTGTACTGCCTCCCCACAAGGGGGAGACAGCTCCAGAAGGATTATTCCATATCCTTAATTATTCACTGGCATGCTTTCCAACGGCTGCCGATCGCTTTCTCTTGATTGGCGTTTTTTTTAGTCTCCCTCCAATTTCCGGGGTGTCGACTTCGAACGATCCCAATGCGTTTCTCATGCATCAGGAATTTGGATTTTGTTAATATTTCAAATTTTATTAGTATGCTATAAATCTTTCGGCGCAGTCAAGACTCTCCTCCACAAGAAATTGTTTTTTTCGGATGACGGGACGTGTCTCGAGAGGAATTTTATGTATTTTTTCAGAGTCTTGCGTTTCCGGTAATAAAAGAGAAAATCTTTCTAGATCATTCGAGGCATTTCGTTTGCGAATTAGCCATTATCTTTTTCCGAAAGAGAAGAATTCGCGAAGTCCCCCGTAACAGTATCTTATGTATCTATATTTATGTTTATATATTTTAACGTTTTTCGCAGGTAATATAATATATATATAATCGCAGTAAACACATTAATTATCAAGATTTTCATAATTATACATCTATTTCATCTTCTCAGTAAAATTTTTCCTCGTTATTAATAAATTCTTCCACGCTGTTGTGCGGGTCGTTTTGGGGATCGATCAAGGAGTCGGCGGGAAAGAGGCGCTCACCACTTTGTTCAACACTCAATAAACTTTATTAAAAAATTGATACAGGTTGGCCTTTTTAATTCGGACCGCGACAGACGTGACGGCAGGGCGGATCTCGACCAGTCCTCTCCTAGTATCGGTCTCCCGTTTTTATCCTGTTCCAGGCGGCCGGTCCTTGCCGTGTCATCAAAATGTTCGTCAGCGTTCGCGGTATATTTCTGGGTCGCGCGGCGGCTTTCCGCGTAAGGACCGCGCAACCCGGTTAGCAGTTGCTTCACGTGGAGCGGTTACGCAATAAATGCGCGATTAGCACGGTAACGTTGGTAATCGCTATCGCTTGATAAAATAATAATTCGTCGGGTGAAATATCGCTTGCCGCAATCCGCTTTGTCAGCGATGGGCGTGATTGCGTTCTCGGCGCTCGCGACAACGCATTTAATACATTCTTGAATTGGTCTTAAATTAAATAAAATTCTTTCAACAATAACATATTCGCTTGGTTCTTTCGATTTCCCCTTCTACCTTGCAAAGTGTGTGTCAGTTTCTTACTTCTTCGATAGTCATGAATTTCGAGAGCAATATCCCAAAAACATTCACCACAGACTCGTCTATAGGGTATGTTCTTTTCGCTGTAGATCGTCTCTCCTTCGTTAATTACGGTTATGCACATCGTTGTTCCTCGCAGTGTTACGTCAAAACCGCGGGGACTTCTCCGATAATCTCAGCGGCAAATTATTGAAAACGCTCTCGAGGAATTTCATGTTAAAATAGTATTTCGAAGCTAGAATATTTCTACAAGCAACGGTAGAGCGGCTCGAAACCCTGCATGCCTTAAGGGAAAGTGGCAAGGGAGACAAAAAAAGGGTCGGTCGTAAAACCCTTCCGGTAGAGTGATGTAGCTATGCGGCGGTCGGTCGACGCGAACAGAACGAATGACGCAACCCGGAGGAATCCTGAGCGCGAATACTCTTATATTCGTTCGGATTTAATTTCTTTGTACTCGATATTCTACTGCTGTAAACGTATGCCCGATGAGAAAACGCGAAAGCAATCGGGAATAAAACTTAATGTAAGATTCTCACTTACCTTTCGGTGTTCACTCTGCGCAGGTACTCCTCGAGGGAGATACGCGGTCGAAAGCTGCTTCCCTGGTAAGCTGCTACGGGTGTGGATGGTGCTGGTAATGCGCTCCAGAGGCGATCGTGCACTAGGAGTTCGTATTCGCCGTCAAAGGTCACTTCTTCGCCGATGATCGCGTTATGGTTGTAAATCGCGGCCACGTGGAGGTCGTATTCAAGTCGCCGAAGTGTGTTAGTACGACCCGCGCGGTTTTTTCGTGCCTTAGGCATTCGATAGAGGCTCCAGGCGTATGCGTATATTATATTTAATTAAGGGATTAAGGTGAGGATATTGCATTCGGCTGCGAGCCAATTACGCATTATGGTTCGGCGTCGCGTTGGAATGCATGAGTTACCGCGTGCTCGAAGTCCAATGTTTCTTCGTGGTAAGTGCGGATAACGCACAACACCTTGCCCCCAGAAACGATCGGAATTCTTGCTTTGATTGCTAATTGTTCGGTAAAACAAGGTTTGAGTAATTATAAATGCCCGTTGTCTCTTTAGCCTCGCGAACACTTCCGATTTCTCGCGACGATAGGAAGGATGATGCAATGAATGACACGTGGCGAATACACTGTACTTATTATATTCAAATATTCAGGAATCGAATTACACTCGCGTAACACTGGATTAAATTTAGAGCAATACAAGATTTAGAATACAAATGATTACTTAATTTACTGAACTAGAATTTAGAATTGACGAAGTAGAATTGACTTAGAATTGGAATTGAGATTGACACTCGCACGATGTGTACTACTCGACGGCGCGTACAAGAGTGAACGAGCGTGGCCGCGTGTTGTAACGCGTGCCTGCGGCGGCGCTGTTGCGCAACATGGCGGATGGCGTGGGTACGCCAACGCACGTGGCGCAAGATGGCGGATGGCGTGGGTACGCCGAAGCACGTGGCGCAAGATGGCGGGCGGCGTGGGTACGCCAACGCATGTGGCGCTCGCGGCGGTCATAGACTATAGAACTAGACTAGACGCGCGTATCTATAATGGTCGATGGTCGGCCAATCAGCGCGCGGCTGACCGGAGATGATGCGCAACGGCAACGCGAGCCTTATTGTAGTATTAACAATTTTACAACTAATTAAATTGATATCGTTATCGTTAACATGATTTTGTTATCAATGTAAGTGTTATCTTTCACATGCTAATTATTAATCTGACCATTATCATTAAATCATTATTAATTGTTAACTAGTAACCTATTAGTATTATTACTATTTAGCGGCGGTGATTATGTTATGAGTAAGGAAAGCGGTAATTGTTATTACTACTTATTATCTTATTTATTAATATTATTTAATTTTATTACATATTTTAGGAAAAATGCTTACTATTATCGGTTATTTAATAATTGCAACCTGTGAGATTGCCTATATAATACTTATATTTATTATGGTGTATGTGTGCTGGCGGTAATGCGCATCACGTGGTACGTCGACGGCAGGAGAGCCGGTAGTTGCCAACTTCGGGGATTAGAATAATGGCGCTTCTGCGCAGGTGAGATGGAGAAGGAAAAATTTTACCCGTTGGCTCTCCTGACGTCACAGCAGTAAGGGTTCATAAACATCTTGATGATTTTGTGGCAGTACGTCGTCTAACTGCGGTTTTTCTTCCTGTTTTGATGCTGGCGATTTAATTTTCTTTTATTTAAAAATTAGTAAAATTTAATTTTTTTTTTAAAAGATTTCTTTTAGACAAATTAAAATGTATTTTTAAAATTTACTTAATTTAGTTTTTGTAAAGTAATTTATTAATTTATTACTATTATACTATTTTTAATTCTTTGCTCTTTCTCAGCAGCTCTTTCTCTTTGCACGGCTGAACTTCGACTGATTATTAATTAACTCTACTATAAGAATTTACTCCTGAGTGTTATCTTAGTTTATCGCTTGATATATGTTTTATTTAATGTTTTGACCGATCGATATAGGACCTCGCCTTTCGTGCTATTCTTTGCTATCTCTTCTTACTATTACAATCGCGGGTATAGGGATTTGAGCTTCATTATGAATGAAAGTTTGACTTGAATTTTCAAATTCATTTTTTATTTCGACATGTGTTTGTGTTGTGTAGGTATTTGTGTTATTTCTTGTTGTATATTTGTTTGTTAATTTCCTTCTTCTAGTCTTCTTTTTTTCTGATTTTCTTCTTTTGAGGTTTTCGTTTTGCCAGATGTAATAATAAATTTGTAATTGAGTTCCAAAGTGCTTCGATGAGATATACTAACCAACCATAAATTGTGTGAAGTGCATAGCCATGAATTAGAATGTCTATTATTAGCTTGATTGTTCTTATGCAGAAATATAGTCCAATTAGTCCTGTACTTGCATTGCCGATAGATAGAAATGTTCCCCAAATTTTCTTCCATGCAGATTCAATAATTTATATAAAGAATTTTCGTCGAGAAGATGAGAGTGATATTCCTTGAGATAAGGTCGATTCTCCTATTACGCCACGAGCCATTGTGTTTAAAATCCGTTCTTCTCCGCTGGAAACATGATCTCGTAAATTTTCGAGTTCGCTTTGTATATATATACCGCTTGCTGTCAATGATCCAGAATCGTTGTATTGCCAAGTTGATTTCGTCATCAGTGTTAGTTTTAATGGAGATTTGCTATATTCCAGAATTGGTGTAATTTATACCATCCGCCATTTAAATAATATATTGCTGGAATTATTCTGCTGCAAATAATTTTGTGTTCCGGTTTTGAAAAGAATATGAGTTCGTGGTGCTAAAAAGTACGTTTTATTTCCTTTTAATACTGGTAATTGTTGATAACATTTCTTCGTATGATGAATTTTAATTTCGATTGGAGTACAGTTTGATTATGTGGACGACTTCTCCTGATATTACTGCCATATATCCAGATCCTTTCATTTATGTTACTAATCATTTTGTTTGCTTTTTCTTTATATAATACATCATAATAATTAAATTTAATAATAATAATAAAAATTTGCCGGTATTGTTTCTCAAAAAGTAAATATCTATGCAATTTCCACTTGAATATTGACAAATTGTTCCTGTTTTTAAATGAATGTACAACTACATCTTGCCAAGTTCCATAAGAATTTGAATATTGTGTTCCTAAACATTTGCCATCGGTTGTTACAGATCCAGCAAAAATAATTGGTCACAAAGTTGTATAATTTACTTTTAATCCGTTAATTATGTTATTTACGTTTACAGTTAATTTCTGGTTTTATACATATTTTTACATTGATCAAATATTATATCGATTATATATTCTATTTGCGCATTTTATACAGTTGATATATGTGAATACATGCCGCAATAATAAATTGTTCGCAAAATTGAGACTTTATATTATATAATATTGATAGATTCAAATTTCGACAATTGTAATAATTGAATTTTAGTTTCTTAAACTTGTGGTTCGATTAGCGGTATATTACATACTTCTATATCCAATAAAGACAATGTGATATTCGGGTTAGACGTTTCGCAGTCAAAGCCGATAATTCCATAGCTTCCATAGCTTTCTTCTATCAAAATGTTTTGGATAAGAATTAAGAGAATACGACGTTTGAATATTACGATAAATATTACCATAACCTCAGTGGTCTTGTGGATAAGATGCCTGCCCGGAAAACAGGCGATCCAGGTTCCCTGGCTGAAGTGATTTTTCGCAATATATATTTCTTATGGGGGGGATAATAAAAAGGATTTTAATCCATATCAATAATATTGATTATCGAATTATTATAGAGCCACTACGTTGAAGGTCTGCTAAACCAAAGCGGCACGTAGTTGGTGATATAATTAATTAAATTTATTTCATATTAAAAAAGACTTTAACAAGATCCTGCTGAAGAAATGCTATTTTGCGTTGTAATTAAGAGAAAGATTTTCGGTTTTATTTATTTAAAAAAAAATATTATTTTGAGTGAAATTGAAGTTGCACGGTACAAGTTCAATTTCTTGATTGTAAGAAAAAGACGACGTAAGCGGTCATGAAAGAGATTCGGAATATAAACAGCTAACAGAGAGGAACCGTCGTGCAGACTGAGTGTCTTGGTAGTAAGCGAGGGATCCCGAGTTCAAATCCAGTCAGTCCGTTTATTTTTCCTAATCTAATAAATATCTTTTCGAATCTAAATATCTTTCATAACTGATTGTCATTTTTTCGAATTTTGTTAGAGTGAACAATTTTTTGTTTACCTTTTAAAAGAATTTTGATATTTTCATTTGGTAAAATATCCGTTATTATATGTGATCCGGAATATTAATCTTAATTTTCCTTTTCTAGGTTCACATAAAAGGAAAACTTGATCATTAATTTGAAATTCTTGTGGATTATTTTTTTGATCATAATAATATCTAGATTTAATTTTTGAAGCTATTAAACATTCTCGAGTCAATTTTTGTAAATTATGAATATTTGTCATTAATTCACATAAATAATTGTCATATGTTTTTCCTTTTTCTATATCATTACTTATTTCACTGAACGGTTGTCTAGCCATTTTACCAAACACTATACAACTCATATGGAGCACCACCAACTCATATATCCAATTGATTCATGTGTACTTATATTATAAGAAAAAGTTGCATATTTTAATAATTCATTCCATTCAGTAAGTTTATTAATATATTGTTTTAAGTATTCAATTAATACTAAATGAGATTGTTCTAAAGCTCCATTAGCTTGTGTAAAAGGATGTTGTTTTAAATTGTTTAATTCGAAATTGTTTTGTAAATCTTTTCATAAATTACTCATAAAATTTGTTCCTTGATCTGTTAATATAGTTTTAGGGGTTCCAAAAATACAAATAAAATATTTTAATAATGCGTCGACGACTTTTACGGCAATTATTGATTTTAAAGGTATTGCCAAAGGAAATTTGATTAGTGATCTTGGATTGTTATAGGATATAGGAATTTTTTTTTAATTTCTGGTAAAGATCCAACTATGTCTATCGATACTTTTTCAAATGAAGGAAAAGGTGTGTCAGTTATTAACATAGGTCTTGACTCGAACTAACTTTTTTATTTGACATTGTAAGCATTAATTTATATAATTTCGAATTTCAGTCTTCAAATTATCCCAATAGAAATTTTGTCTAATTCGATTATATGTTTTAATTACTCCTTTATATTCTCCAATTTTTAATGAATGAGCTTCTTTTATTATATTTTTTCGATTTTCAATTTCCGGGATTCTGACTAAACCATGACAAATTATTAATTTAATCAGGATTCCGATAATAGATTCTCGAACTCGATTTAAGATTTCTTCCCATTTTATATTATCAATTTCTTGTGTTTTTGCAATATTTAAAATTTTAATTGAATTTTCTTTAATTGCTTCTCGTAATTTACTAAACACTGTAATGTTTCTTTGGTTATTTTTTCATTAACATTATTATTGCAAATAAAAATTAAATGAATGTTATTTCTTTTTTTTATTATTTCGATATTTCATAATTTTTCTTCTTTAATTTTAAGAATTAAAGTTCTACTTTGTAATGTTTTTGATCCATTATCACAAGGTTTACCATCTGCAGTTGAAAAGTATAAATCATTTCCTTTTTATTATAGCATATTTTATCAAACACTGGAAAGATGAATTTGCGAAGATCCATCAGAGGATAACGCGAAAGACTATAAATACATGTTCCTTGGAGCATGACATAGCTGTAGTATTATAAATAAAAACGAAGACATTAAAACAAAATGTTCAATATATAATAAAACATTAATGCAATTGAAAAAACTAATAGATTGCTCAAAACATTCCAGAAATTAGAGATATATTAGAGAAAAAAACCAGTTATAGAAGAAATTATAATTACTAAAATATAAGTAACAGATAAATAAAAATAATTACCTATTACCCATTGCAATAAATAAATAAATAAATAAATAAAATATATACAAAAAAATAAAAAAAAATAAACAAACAGACAAAGAAAAAGGAAAAAATGGAGTATATTTCGCATTTACACATTACTTTCAATTAAGTAATTAACATAATATAATATTTATAAGATATATCTATAATATAATATATTATAATATATATATCTTATAAATATATGTAAAAATAATAATAATAATAATAACAATAAATAATAATAATAAATACATAAAAAAATAATAAATAAAATATAATAATAATAATAATAGCTAATTTTTGTATAGAAATAAATCAATTTTACCAGGATTAATTAGTATTATTCATACGTAGTAACATAAGGTACTACGTATGAATATGACTTAAGGGAGGAGATATCACGGCTATCTAAATCTTATAACTTTAAATGAAAGAATGTGTGCTATATAATAAAAATATTGATTTATTGATTTATTGGTTGAATTCCTGTTGGTACCAGGCTACGTCTGTTGCCAATTCGGATGACCTCTGAGAAAGATGTTACGTCAAAACCGCGGGGACTGCTCCGATAATCTCAGCGGCAAATTATTGAAAACGCTCTCGAGGAATTTCGGCAAATTACACGGCCGACCTTGCGTTTAACCAGACGTCGGGGGATTGTTTGACTGTAAGCGAATCAGTGCAACAGAGAAATTGGTTAGCCGGCGCGATAAAATGCCGTCGGGAGCGGGATTCGTCTCGTCGAGGTAATATCGTCCGCAGATGTTCTCGATGGCTTTACCTAATTCCCTGAGCACTTCTAGGGACACGGTGAAAACCTCGGTGCATTCAGGGCAAAGCTCAATGTCGCGGACTATTACAAGACTGGTACGGCAGCAATCGCAATGATCCCGGGCGGAAGTATATCCAAACTGAAACGCATGGGTCAATTCAAGACGATACGTAAGAGTCCCCTCCGGTATTTCTTCCTTGCATCGAAAGCAAAGATATTCGGCACTATTAGGGAGTGACTCGGCGATAGCGTCGTCTACGCGTCGATACCCAAACGTGGTAAGGCAACGCACCGTACTCCTACGATATCTGTATACGGCGCCTGGGTGAGTGCGCGAATCTCGTGGCTCGAGGAAACAAGGCGGGCACATTACGTCGAATAACGGGAATTAGTATTACGCGGCGAGTATTTAACGTTAAAATGGTATTTCGAAGCTAGAATATTTCTACAAGCAACGGTAGAGCGGCTCGAAACCCTACATGCCTTAAGGGAAAGTGGCAAGGGAGGCAAAAAAAAGGTCGGTCGTAAAACCCTTCCGGTAGAGTGATGCAGCTATGCGGCGGTCGGTCGACGCGAACAAAACGAATGACGCAACCCGAAGGAATCCTGAGCGCGAATACTCTTATATTCGTTCGGATCTAATTTCTTTGTACTCGATATTCTACTGCTGTAAACGTATGCCCGATGAGAAAACGCGAAAGCAATCGGGAATAAAACTTAATGTAAGATTCTCACTTACCTTTCGGTGTTTACTCTGCGCAGGTACTCCTCGAGGGAGATACGCGGTCGAAAGCTGCTTCCCTGGTAAGCTGCTACGGGTGTGGATGGTGCTGGTAATGCGCTCCAGAGGCGATCGTGCACTAGGAGTTCGTACTCGCCGTCAAAGGTCACTTCTTCGCCGATGATCGCGTTATGGTCGTAAATCGCGGCCACGTGGAGGTCGTATTCAAGTCGCCGAAGTGTGTTATTACGACCCGCGCGGTTTTTTCGTGCCTTAGGCATTCGGTAGAGGCTCCAGGCGTATGCGTATATTATATTTAATTAAGGGATTAAGGTGAGGATATTGCATTCGGCTGCGAGCCAATTACGCATTATGGTTCGGCGTCGCGTTGGAATGCATGAGTTACCGCGTGCTCGAAGTCCAATGTTTCCTTCGTGGTAAGTGCGGATAACGCACAACACCTTGCCCCCAGAAACGATCGGAATTCTTGCTTTGACTGCTAATTGTTCGGTAAAACAAGGTTTGAGTAATTATAAATGCCCGTTGCCTCTTTAGCCTCGCGAACACTTCCGATTTCTCGCGACGATAGGAAGGATGATGCAATGAATGACACGTGGCGAATACACTGTACTTACTATATTCAAATATTCAGGAATCGAATTACACTCGCGTAACACTTGATTAAATTTAGAGCAATACAAGATTTAGAATACAAATGATCACTTAATTTACTTAACTAGAATTGAGACGAAGTAGAATTAACTTAAAATTAGAATTGGAATTGAGATTACACTCGCACGATGTGTACTACTCGACGGCGCGTACAAGAGTGCCCGAGCATGGCCGCGCGTTGTAACGCGTGCCTGCGGCGGCGCTGTTGCGCAACATGGCGGATGGCGTGGGCACGCCGAAGCACGTGGCGCAAGATGGCGGGCGGCGTGGGTACGCCAACGCACGTGGCGCAAGATGGCGGGCGGCGTGGGTACGCCAACGCACGTGGCGCTCGCGGCGGTCATAGACTATAGAACTAGACTAGACGCGCGTATCTATAATGGTCGTTGGTCGGCCAATCAGCGCGCGGCTGACCGGAGATGATGCGCAACGGCAACGCGAGCCTTATTGTAGTATTAACAATTTTACAACTAATTAGATTCATTGTTAGCATGATTTTATTTATTATTATTATTTAATTTTATTACTTATATTCATTATAGTGTATTTTCACTGGTGGTAAGGCGCAACGCGTGATATGTCAACGGCAGGAGAGCCGGTTGTTGCCAACTTTGGTGACTTGAATAGTGGCGCTTCTGCGCAGGTGGGATAAAAGGAGAAGGAAAAAATTTTACCCGTTGGCTCTCCTGACGTCACAAAGAACCTTCCTCCTCTTAATTATGCGTTCGGAAGTAGGAAGTAGTGAAAAGTTCGCGCGGGAGGTTCTGACCATTTCCACCATAAATATGCGTGCGGAGAAAGCGCTTCAGAGAATTTTTTTGTTCCAGTTAGAGTTTTATTTTCGTTTTGGGGCGCAGTTATTGTTAAAAGTCAGTTAAAAGTCGGATATAATTATTGTCATTATTATCATTATAATAAACCTAAAAATTGAATACTTAAATTTATAACAAATTGCTGTTTGTAATAATTCTCTCAAGAGAATTTAAAGGTTTCTATCTAAGTTAAAAGCCTCCTTAACTTAATGTTACATCCAAAGAGGATTTCCTTATTCAAAAAGTGAAGAGTTTATTATTTAAAACAATGGAATCTAGGGAGGAATAGAGAGGGATTAACAGAAGGATGTACAGCAACCTCTCGCTCCTCATGCGATCAGAACGAGTCGCTCGCGCGTTAAGGTTCCCGAAATGAGGTCACGTTGCGACGCTATAACGCTCCTCTCGAGAACGGCGCGAACGTTGGTCCGTTAATTCGAGTTAAAGAATTCAATCCTTCTAACTCGGGATCGGACCTTGTATGATCTTCGGAATGGTCGCGGTCTTAATTTTAATGAAAAACACGAATTTTACTCTTAACATCGAATTTTAATTAAACAAATAAAACAAATACCATATGACGTAATTTTACAAATAATCAGAGTAAAAGTTTGTTAGAAGGTACATTCCCCCCCAAAAATAAAGATAATAAGAATAATAATAATAACTTATGATTAATGTTTTAAGAATGTAGTTATTTTCTTAACATTATTGTGTGTGTGTGTGTGTGTGTGTGTGTGTGTGTGTGTGTGTGTGTGTGTGTGTGTGTGTGTGTGTGTGTGCGTATGTGTGCGTGTGCATGCGTGCGTGCGTGCGTGCGTGCGTGCGTGCGTGCGTGCGCGTGCGTGCGTGCGTGTGTGTGTGTGTGTGTGTGTGTGTGTGTGTGTGTGTGTGTGTGTGTGTGTGTTGGAAATAGAGGAGAAAAAGAAAGGTGTATGTGGATTTAGTTGAGCTCTCGAAGTTTAATAATCGATGGAGGGAACATTTTGTAAATGAATCGGACAGGGACTAAAAATGGATAAGGAACTCCGGAGATATATATAGGGATGATGTCATCGGGGCGGTTTGTGCTTACGAAATTTCGGAGTTCAGATTAACGGATTCGGAGTCTATGGTAAAACAATCCGGAGGGAGAGTCTCGGTGATTATAAGGAACTGGGATAGGATGTCTTGGAATGTGAGTTCCTCTCCGAAGAATACCGGTGGAACCTCTCCAATGAATTCCACGCTCGACGTGAAACTTTCTGGGGAAGGTGGAGTTTGTGAGCGAAGTGGCGACGGAACGCGAGGTGTCGAGGTCCGCGAGAATGAGGGAGAGGTTTCCGAATAGATAGGGAACGAAGTGCGAGGCATTGAGATTCGCGAAAGTGAAGGGGAGGTTGTGCGGAGAACAGGAGATGGAGTGCGAGGCGTTGAGACTCGCGAGACCGGAAAGAGACGCGCGTCGCAAGTTCTTCTGATGGAGAAGCGCGAGATCTGTCCTCGGACGACAGTGAGGTTCCGAAGCTCGGGTTGATGGACTTAAGGAATTGTTGATAAGCCTGATTTAACAGACTTCGCGTCCGCTGTCTAGCTTCCCGCCTTACAGTTTTGCGGTTAACTCTTGAGTTGTTCATTATCAAATTTTTAGTGGATGTTAAGTCTGGATTGCGAAAATATCACGAAAAGAAAAACCGAAAAAAGAAAATGAATAATTTGACTTATTTTTGGATGTGCTGTGGTAATTCGTACTGGTTCGTCGGAACACACTTACTCGGAATTGAAAAAATTGAAAAAGACGTTCGAGAACACTGTCGAGATTCCGGGGAGCACTATGAGAGTTCGGGATAGCAGAGAGAGAGAGAGAGCTCCGATCGGAGTTATTGTTTATATAGGATTTTTGAAAGAACGGGGAAATTCTAGGGCGTGTTCTTAACACCTTATCAAATTTTTGGATTTTAGGTTTTAATGGCTGTTTAATGTGTTACAACTAACTTATCTGCTAAAGTAGTACATATCTCGAAAAATACTTCTCAGTTTTTCCGGATTGGTTAAGTTAAGTCTTCGCCCCGAGTTAGGGAAAAGATTAGAAAAAAGAAATTCTCGGTTTTGCAAGTAAGATAGAAAAAAGTTTAAAGGCTTTTGTTACGTGATGGAATTTTAATCATTTATTGCTCTATGTTATAAATTCGCTAGATAAATTTTTATCTTTGTTTCCTTTCCCGTTTTGTCGGCGCCGAGATTGTTTGTTTAAGAGAAATAAGCAATACAGTTTTTCACCGAAAAACGAATCCTTCGAGATTGTTCGAAAAGGAGGAATCATGGAGTAGGAACATGAATAAAGGTAATTTTAAATTCAAACAAATAGTAAAATTGAAATCTTATACTTCTTTCTTAAATATTTCTTAATTGAAATCAAGAAAATAATTCTAAATCCAAATTCGGTCGCTGACAAGAGCGTAACGTACCAGTTAGTCGCAGCCAACAGTGTTGCAACTGAATAATTTGAATTTAAAATTTAATAATAAATAATTTCCAAAAGTATTCAAAGTCCAAAAGAGAGAACCGCAGAATTCAAATAAAAGATTAAGATTTCAATTAAATCAAACGATAATTTCGAATAAAGATCCCTTCCCATTATTCCTAAAACTTAAAGAATTGGAAAGTCAACCTAACATTAAAATAATCAAACAAATTTCTAAATATAAATTGAATAAAATTAATTTCGAAATAAATTATCCAAATTACAATAGAATTAATAAAAAAGATCCGCGATATAAAATTTATAAAATTCATTATCTATTCGGAATTGATTAAATCACAAACGGTCCAATCCCAAAGTAAAGTACTTAACTGTATTGACCCAAAAACGGATAATCAGAACGTAACAATATCCACATTTCCCAAAGGTAAGATATATTAAACGTTTAGTTTATCGAATGACTTCTTTCTATCATAAGATGTTAAACTTGAAGAAAGCTTGAACTTCTGCTGATTTAGATACATTAAATGATATTATAATTGTAGCACAGAAAAAAGTAAATATGTACTAACATCAGCATACTGTGACACTATTTTGAACGATGAAGATATCATTTCTAAATATAACAAAACATTTAAAGCTTTGACTAAACGTTCCATGGATACCCCTCGATATGTGTATCATGTGAAGTTTGTTTAAAAAAATTGTTATAAAAAATTGTTTAAAAAAAAATGTATTCGAAATTAATAAACTTAAAGCACAACTGGACACACATTTCCGATTTAGGAAGATTTAATGACACAAAATAAAAAAATATAATATTAATTCAGAATACATATGTGATTATTGTGAAAGAAAATTCCGTAATGAAATTTTGCCTGCGTATTGTGTTTTAAATAATCTCTTTGCATATGATATACCTGATGTGATAGCATCTCTTAATACATTCGAAAAAATTCTTATACAAAGAGCTAAGTCATTTCAAACTGTTGTTAAAATGGAAACCGTTATTAATAAAAAATTGTCTGAAAAGCAAATGATACAAAAAGTAAGTGGCAGAACATTTCATTTACCACTTTCTTTGCAAGAAACATGGAACAAATTGTGCAAGAATACTAATCTAATAAATATAAATCATGAAATGTACATTTTAGTTAAAGTTTTTTATTCCAAACAAACAAACAAAAAAGTCTAAAATTATTTGGAAAAAATGGTAAATGTCAAAAAAATTCAATGCATTAACATGATTATGTTACGTCACAGGGCAGCGGCGAGTCGCGAGGCGGATCGTCGCGTCGCACCGGACTGGAAGGGGGAGTAATTGTTAGTAATTATTATCAGAATGATTGTACGGTTTTAGTCACTTACAGGGTTGTACGGTCGCGGAGGGAGACCGAAAAGCTTGTGAGACGTCGCGAGAATATAACGTCGGGAGCGGGGCTGGAGCGGTCGATGTACACGCGCGTTCGGATATTTTCGAAGATTACTTCATTAGCTTCTAAATAGGCCAAGAACTCTAAAAAAATTTCTGAGCACAACGGACAATGTTCGATTTCAAGCACAATAGTTAGCGGGGCGTAGCAAACTGCACAATATTCGGTGGCTTCTATTTGCCCTACTTGTAGGTAGTGCGACAAGTTAAGTTGATAGGCTCCGTTGGGGATTAACGCCTTGCAACGATAACAAAGCGTGGTTGCGCGATTATTGCTAGAACTGGTGTCGGATGAAGTAACGAGACAATAAGCGAAATCGGTGGCGCACCTGACGGAATTAACACGTGTTACGAACACCGCGGTCGGATGGGTGCGGATCTCCGGGTTTTCGCGAAGCTGACTTCAACACATGCCGTTATCAACTAGTCATACGTTCGCGCGTTAAGTCTCGAGATCGGGTAATGCTCCAAAGTTTATCAAAAATTGAAGTGAATATTATAGTAAGCTTTAGAACGGCCGTTCACTTTTCGACGCTCAAACCTGCGCGTTTCCCAAGAGAAATCCAGGCTGGTGAAACTATGCCCAAAAAAAAGGATACGGTCGTAAAATCTTCTCGGCGCCGGCCCGTCGCTTTCCCCTTTTTTTGTATATAAGACTCGTATGCGTCTGGACACATCATATCTCGCTTGAGCATCTTCTAATTTTAAGCGGGAAATACTCGGATACGTCGTGCGCGTGACTTACGCGGCGTGGGATAGATAGTTGAATATTACTTACTTTGTTGAAGTACTGCGCTGTCTGTACGTCTCCAGGGTGATGAATCGTCTCGGTAGCTGCTTTGCCGGGCTGCTGGGCTCGAGGATGTCAGAAGATTGTGGCCTTGCGCTCCACAATTTATCAGACACTAGCAGCTCGTACTCGATGTCATATTCGACGGTCTGCCCGATGATCTCATTATGATCGAAAATTGCAGCCACGTACAAGTCGTAAAATAATTGCCGTATCGCGTTGGTGTGGCCCGCGCGATTTTTCTGGGACTTCGGCATTCAGCTTTTGTTGTATTAATCAAAAAAGATGATAAGATTTACCGCGGCAAGAAATACAATGTTTCTATCGTAGTAAGTGCGGTTAACGCACAACACCTTGCCCCCAGAGACTTATAATTCCCGATAAATATTGTAATACCGTGATACCAATCACTTAAAAGTTGTTGTTAACACGTTTCTTTGCCTCAATGCCTCGATCGTTTTCTAAGTCACGTGGCGTTGCGGTGATAAGGATTATGAGATTAAGAGATCACGTGGTTACTACAAATCTAGATATATTTAATGATTGAAAATACACTCGCGAATTAATACAACACTAGTAAATAATCTTAACACTAACGAATTAACTAATTTAAGATTTAACTAGAGACTTAACTAGAGATTGAAAACGAGTTGGGAATTGAATTAGGATTTTCGAATTAGAGAGATGTCGCGAGACGATCACGCGGAGTGATGCTACTCCGTTGCGGCGGCGCGATGGCGCAAGATGGCGGATGGTGGGTGCGCAGACCCTTACGGCGCAGCGTCCCATCATGACGAATAGCGTGGGCGCGCAGTGCACGTAGCGCTGGCGGCGGCATGAAGCTAGGCTAGATGTGCGTGTCTATGGCATGCGTTGATCGGCCAATCAGAGCGCAGCTGACTGGAGATGATACGCGGTAACAGTGGTGTGAGCGTTATTGCAATAATATTATCATGTGACTAATTAAATTAGTAGCGTTATCATTAATATGATCTTATCATTAATATAGGTATTATATTTAGGCATATTTAAGGAATATTATATTTATTATTATAATCTAAGTATACTTAAAGTATCATTATAAAACATTTCATACATTTTATTAAATATTATTATTTATAGCTAGTAAAGAAAAATGATTAGGATAATCGACTACAAAGTACCAGGTGTATGCATAAGTTTTTTCCAGTTTTTTAGTAAAAAAAGACACGTAATTTTCAAGGGAAATTAATTTTTTTTTTATTCAAAATATTGGCCATCGGCTTCTACACATTTCGCCCATCTTTCAGGTAATTTATGAATACCATGCCAGAAAAACTGCTTGTCTTTTGCGGCAAACCATTCGTCGAGCCATTTTCCAACTTCCTCGAAATTGCTGAAGTGCTGCTCTGCGAGCGCGTGCCCCATTGATGCGAAAAGGTGATAGTCAGATGGCGTCAGGTCTGGGGAGTACGGCGGGTGCGGAAGGATGTCCCATCCAAGCGATTTCAAGGTGTCTTTCACTGGTTTTGCTATGTGAGACGGCGCATTGTCGTGTAACAAAATTACTTTGCCATGTCTTCTGGCCCATTCCGGTCGTCTTTCGATTAATGCGGTTTAAATTAATCATTTGTTGACGATAGCGTTGTGTATTAACGGTTTCGCCGGGCTTCAAGAGTTCATAATACACAATACCGCTCTGGTCTCACCAGACACAGAGCATGATCTTCTTGCCGAAGCGATTTGGACTTGGTGTTGATGGACCGGCTTCGCCAGGTGAAAGCCACGATTTTTTCCGCTTCGGGTTTTCAAAATAAATCCATTTTTCGTCACCCGTCACAATTCGATACAAAAATGATTTCCTTTCGTGGCGTTGAAGCAGCATTTCACAAGTGACTTTGCAATTTTCCATTTGACGTTCATTCAAATCGTGTGGGACCCATTTACCGAGTTTATTGATCTTTTCCATTGCTCGTAAACGTCTGCTGATTGTTTCTTGTGATACATGTAATGCTTCTGCCGTTGAGTTTGAGTTGGGTCATCATCCAATAACTCCTGCAATTGCTCGTCTTCGCATTTTTGTGGTCTACCAGAGCGCTCACTGTCTTTCACATTGAAATCACCACTTTTAAATTGTCGAAACCATGTCTCACATGTTCTAATCGATGGAGCGTGTTCACCATATGTTTCTACCAGCAAACGATGACTTTCAACAGCCTTTTCTTTGATTAAATAAAAGCAATGCGTGCCGCAAATGTTCTTTTTCGGGCACAAAACTCGACATGATCACTGAACGATAAAACAAAGACGCTAGTTTTTGGCGGACTCAACTTGTGTGTGTTTGTAGTTTTAAATATCAGACGAACAAAATGATATATGTGTCAAATTAATACACTGCGTACTTTTCGCTGGCGACATCTCTTAGTTAAACCGGAAAAAACTTATGCATACACCTGGTACATGTTTTATTAAATGTTAATATCTATAATTATGGAAGAAAACTGGTAAAACTATGCCCAAAAAAATGATGAGTTATGATAATGGTTGCGTTCCGTTTCACGCATAGCACGCATCGTTCGCATAATCAATGCTTAGCGCATTGGTTGCATTTCGTTTTATTATGCGCATGATGTACATTTTGAAACGGAACGATGTTAACGCATTAGAAATGTGAAATCAAAATGGATTCCACAATAATAAACTGTGCTGTCGGTGTGACAATGTTTTTAATTAATGATGTTAATGAAAGTGACAGTAGTGAATCATCCATTTGGAGTTCTGATGATTATTATAGTGACGAAGAATATGAGAATAGTTTGAGCATCAGTGATTTAGAAATTTTATATTCGGTTTTAATAGTGAATGAAACTCGTGGAGAAACAATTTTTAAAGAAAAACAGACACAAAAGAAATAACAGATTTTGTTGAAAGAGTCATCCCTGGATACACAAGGCGCGTATTCAAAGAACATTTTCGGTGAGAATGAATGTTTACATACATATTTTTTATTCAATCTGACTGATGTTTTAAAATATTTATAAATCGTTTGTACATAGTACTTATTTTCTATATTCAATTTTGTTTATCAATTTAAAGCAATGCCAAGAAATTAGTAGTTTTATATCTTGCAGAATGTTTCCAGAAACATTTGAAGTGTTACGTCAAAACCGCGGGGACTGCTCCGATAATCTCAGCGGTAAATTATTGAAAACGCTCTCGAGGAATTTCGGCAAATTACACGGCCGACCTTGCGTTTAATCAGATGTCGGGTGATTGTTTGACTGTAAGCGAATCAGTGCAACAGAGAAATTGGTTAGCCGGCGCGATAAAATGCCGTCGGGAGCGGGATTCGTCTCGTCGAGGTAATATCGTCCGCAGATATTCTCAATGGCTTTACCTAACTCCCTGAGCACTTCTAGGGACACGGTGAAAACCTCGGTGCATTCAGGGCAAAGCTCAATGTCGCGGACTATTACTAGACTGGTACGGCAGCAATCGCAATGATCCCGGGCGGAAGTATATCCAAACTGAAACGCATGGGTCAATTCAAGACGATACGTAAGAGTCCCCTCCGGTATTTCTTCCTTGCATCGAAAGCAAAGATATTCGGCACTATTAGGGAGTGACTCGGCGATAGCGTCGTCTACGCGTCGATACCCAAACGTGGTAAGGCAACGCACCGTACTCCTACGATATCTGTATACGGCGCCTGGGTGAGTGCGCGAATTTCGTGGCTCGAGGAAACAAGGCGGGCACATTACGTCGAATAACGGGAATTAGTATTACGCGGCGAGTATTTAACGTTAAAATGGTATTTTGAAGCTAGAATATTTCTACAAGCAACGGTAGAGCGGCTCGAAACCCTACATGCCTTAAGGAAAAGTGGCAAGGGAGGCAAAAAAAAAAGGGTCGGTCGTAAAACCCTTCCGGTAGAGTGATGCAGCTATGCGGCGGTCGGTCGACGCGAACAAAACGAATGACGCAACCCGAAGGAATCCTGAGCGCGAATATTCTTATATTCGTTCGGATTTAATTTCTTTGTACTCGATATTCTACTTGCTGTAAACGTATGCCCGATGAGAAAACGCGAAAACAATCGGGAATAAAACTTAATGTAAGATTCTCACTTACCTTTCGGTGTTTACTCTGCGCAGGTACTCCTCGAGGGAGATACGCGGTCGAAAGCTGCTTCCCTGGTAAGCTGCTACGGGTGTGGATGGTGCTGGTAATGTGCTCCAGAGGCGATCGTGCACTAGGAGTTCGTATTCGCCGTCAAAGGTCACTTCTTCGCCGATGATCGCGTTATGGTCGTAGATCGCGGCCACGTGGAGGTCGTATTCAAGTCGCCGAAGTGTGTTATTACGACCCGCGCGGTTTTTCGTGCCTTAGGCATTCGGTAGAGGCTCCAGGCGTATGCGTATACTATATTTAATTAAAGGATTAAGGTGAGGATATTGCATTCGGCCGCGAGCCAATTACGCATTATGGTTCGGCGTCGCGTTGGAATGCATGAGTTACCGCGTGCTCGAAGTCCAATGTTTCCTTCGTGGTAAGTGCGGATAACGCACAACACCTTGCCCCCAGAAACGATCGGAATTCTTGCTTTGATTGCTAATTGTTCGGTAAAACAAGGTTTGAGTAATTATAAATGCCCGTTGCCTCTTTAGCCTCGCGAACACTTCCGATTTCTCGCGACGATAGGAAGGATGATGCAATGAATGACACGTGGCGAATACACTGTACTTATTATATTCAAATATTCAGGAATCGAATTACACTCGCGTAACACTGGATTAAATTTAGAGCAATACAAGATTTAGAATACAAATGATTACTTAATTTACTGAACTAGAATTTAGAATTGACGAAGTAGAATTGACTTAAAATTAGAATTGGAATTGAGATTGACACTCGCACGATGTGTACTACTCGACGGCGCGTACAAGAGTGAACGAGCGTGGCCGCGTGTTGTAACGCGTGCCTGCGGCGGCGCTGTTGCGCAACATGGCGGATGGCGTGGGTACGCCAACGCACGTGGCGCAAGATGGCGGATGGCGTGGGTACGCCGAAGCACGTGGCGCAAGATGGCGGGCGGCGTGGGTACGCCAACGCATGTGGCGCTCGCGGCGGTCATAGACTATAGAACTAGACTAGACGCGCGTATCTATAATGGTCGATGGTCGGCCAATCAGCGCGCGGCTGACCGGAGATGATGCGCAACGGCAACGCGAGCCTTATTGTAGTATTAACAATTTTACAACTAATTAAATTGATATCGTTATCGTTAACATGATTTTGTTATCAATGTAAGTGTTATCTTTCACATGCTAATTATTAATCTGACCATTATCATTAAATCATTATTAATTGTTAACTAGTAACCTATTAGTATTATTACTATTTAGCGGCGGTGATTATGTTATGAGTAAGGAAAGCGGTAATTGTTATTACTACTTATTATCTTATTTATTAATATTATTTAATTTTATTACATATTTTAGGAAAAAATGCTTACTATTATCGGTTATTTAATAATTGCAACCTGTGAGATTGCCTATATAATACTTATATTTATTATGGTGTATGTGTGCTGGCGGTAATGCGCATCACGTGGTACGTCGACGGCAGGAGAGCCGGTAGTTGCCAACTTCGGGGATTAGAATAATGGCGCTTCTGCGCAGGTGAGATAAAAAGGAGAAGGAAAAATTTTACCCGTTGGCTCTCCTGACGTCACACCGCCATTTATTTTTTTTCCTTCCGCACATGTAATACCGCCTTAATATTATTCATTGCCAGGTCGGTAACCGAGAACGGTCATTGGCTCTCCTGCCTAACATGGCGCGCCTCCACCACTATTATTTTACCTAGATGTAATATTGGTTGCGTTCCGTTTCGCGCATTATGCGCACGAATGACATAGAAAACGTTCCGTTTCACTCAATTTGCGCATAAACAGCGCTTAGAATTCCCTAGATCCCCACCACCTGCAGCGCATAACACACGCATCAGCTACCTCAAGTTCAAGTTGTAGCAGCTTATGCGTTCTATGCGATTGTGTAATATGGCGGTTGTTGACATTGTGAAAAGTTTTGAATTCTAATTTTACATAAAAGTGTCAGATATGTGTGAAGATATGGAAGAGACATTATTAGAGTTCCCAGTCTTCATTGAAGAAACGCAGAGCATCATCACATTATTTCTTACTCAGGAAATAATTAATAAAGTTCAAACAGGTAACATTTAGTCGAATATATTTGTAGGTTATATAGATTACAACAAATACAAGTAGATCATTTCTTACGGAAAAAGCTTTTGTATGAAAATACTCAATTGGGTTAGTTTTCGGTTTTTGAATTAATATTTCCACTACTTCCAAAAGTATTTTTAAAAGGATTATATTTTTCTATTTATTCAATTATTGGCTGTAAATATAAATTATATTAGGAATACTGTTGTTACAGATCAAAAGTTGCTGCAATCGCTTGTAAACAGAGAAATCAGTAAGCAGAATAATTCTACTGACTTCTCAAGTTCTTTAGAAATTAGTCAGCCTTCATCAGCATTGTCTGAAAATGTTGATTCCGAAGAAAATGATTGTTCGACAAATACAAAAGGATTTGTATGGTCTGATGCTGCAGTATATTTACTATTAGAATTGTATCGGGAGAAAGAATCCGACTTTAATTCGGGATCTAAAAGAAATGCTACTATTTGGGCTGAATTAGTAGAAAAAATAAGAGAAAATTCCAACGGAAAATATGCTGTAACTAGGTTGCAATGCTCTGTAAAGATGTCTGGTCTTAAAAGAACATTTAAAAACATAAGCGATCAAAATAAAAAGAGTGGAAATTGTCGGAATACATGGGCTTTTTATTAAATCAGTTTCTTATTTCTGTAAATAATGTATTAGAAAATGAAATACAAATTTGATACTGTTAATTTTATATGTAATCTATTTGAATTTTGTAAATAATTTTTTACATAATTGATTTATATAATCTAAATAAATGCTTTTACATAATTATAATTTTGAAGGTGATAGACTCAATTTTTGGGAAAAAGGCTTTTGTGATGCCACCTGCGATTGCATCAAGCGAAGGTCCAGTTAAGCCAACAAATGTGACAGAATCATCTTCATTGCCATCTAATAATAATAAAAATAATAAAATCAATAAGATTTCAATTCTTTATACATTCTTTGTCTTTGTCTGTATGCTTTAATAATTAATTTCTATTTTAGATCCAAGCAAAAAGCGAAGAGTTGAGACTGTCCTGAAGAATGCAGAACAGCTTGGCGTTACGCAGCAAACCATTTTCATACGTTTACATACGATGGGAAAGGTTCAGAAGAAAGGCAGATGGGTTCCGTATGAATTGTCCGAAGACAACAAAAATCGGCGTGACACTGCACTCACTTTGCTTTCAAAGTTCCGGAAAAAAGATTTTCTGCACAAAATCATTACAGGCGATGAAAAGTGGATTCTTTATGATAACCCTAAACGTAGAAAATCATGGATTGACCCTGGTCAATCTTCGACATCGACGCCAAAGCCCAATATCCACGCTAAGAAGGTTTTGCTCTGTATCTGGTGGGATTGGAAAGGTGTGTTGTATTACGAGTTGTTACAACCGGGTGAAACAATCACGGCAGATCGCTATCAACAACAATTAACCAATTTGAGCGATGCATTAGAAGAAAAGAGGCCATTTACTGGCCAAGGACATCGTAAAGTGATTTTGCTTCATGACAATGCTCGACCACATGTTGCGAAAGCGACTCAGGACCATATCTTTGCATTAGGCTAGAAACTTCTCCCGCACGCGGTGTATAGCCCAGACATGGCGCCTTCCGATTACTACCTATTCCGGTCGCTGCAGCATCATTTGGCTGATACACATTTCGTGAGGTTTGAAGAGATACGAAAATGCATTGATGACTTTATCGCTTCGAAGCCGGTGAGCTTCTATCGTCAAAGAATTTGCAAGCTACCCGAAAGATGGCAAAAGGTTGTTGATGCAAACGGGGAATATTTCGCTGATTAATATTTTTTTGTTTGTTTTTGAATAAAGATTGAATTTTACAAAAAAAAGCTCAGAACTTTTTTGTACACCTAATATTTAGTGTAACAATTTTAATCATTTAATACATTATTGAAGTGGATAAATTCAGTGTAGTGATAATTGTGAATTGACCCTCCTTATCTCCCACTCCTCGATTGTGCGATATATCTATATGGATTCTGTTCGCAAGGGTTGAGTAACCATGTGTTAATTAACTGAAATTGCGATCTGGGAGGCCATGCTTGCTCTCTTGGCTAGCAGAGTTGTGCATCCACCCGCACTACTCCCCCACGAGAGGTATAGCATTTGTTCCGTCTGAATTGCAAATATATCTGATAACCTGTTTCACCTCCTGGATAGCAGAGTTATGCGGCCACTACTTCCCGGCGGAGGGAAGTTTCTGAGCGCGGTAAAAAGATAGATACTCTAACTCGCGATCTAAAAGGGAACTCCTGCCTAATTTCTCCATGGTCATTCTCGATGCCGCGCCAGCGTAAAAATCGTGATAGACGCAAACGCGTAATAAAATGAGCCATATACGAACTCAGATCCGTTTTTGCCAGTAATCTCTGCGAATTGCTCGGTTGTGAAAGAGTGATCCCGAATACGAACGGTACTTCGAGAATAATCTTACGGCCCACAACGCATCCGACATCCATTGAAAAGGTCAAGATCCTGGAAAAACATCACTGATCAGCGAAAGGTAAGAGTTTTTTTTTATTATTCTCCACCTCGCAGTCCGGAGCGGACAACGACCGCGATTTTGTGTTCTCAAGTTCCGCCCATGACGTAACAACAATTAGATCAAGTTTTTAATGGGTCCATTTTTGTGGTAAATATGAAAAACTAATATATTTTTATAAATATATTTATTTATAATACTTGTATTTATATGAACAATCTCATATATAAAATATTAAGTTTTTCGTAAAATAAACAAAGTAATGTAGTGTAATTATAATATATTAATCTTAAAATTTTAAGGATTCTTTATTCTTTATATTTGATTGGAATTATGTGTTCGTAAATTGTGTATATTCATATATATGTATATATAAATCGTACAATATCAACTAAATTCGTAATATCTCGGAATGTCTTCCGTTTAAATGTTATTACTTATATCTAGTTTGATGCATTATAATATATTATGTATAAATTTTTATATAATTTAATGTATATCTTTCTATTTGAAAAAGAAATATAGTTTTGTATAATTCAATTTGAAGTTGTAAGCATTTTGATATAATTATTTCTAATTAGATATAAACTTTTTCTTTGAAAAAAATTTCAATATAATTTTACATAATTTTATATAATTACATATAATTAGATCTAAACATATTATCCAAAAAGAATTTCAATATAATATATATATATATATATATATATATATATATTAATATATATAATATATATATCATATAATTTAATATACTATATTTGATATGAAATTATAAATATTTTGATATAATTTGTAATAGTAATAGATCTTATTATATATAAATATATATAATTATATCTGATATGATATAATTATATATAATTAGATATAAACTTTTTTCCCCGGTATATATTTTTTGAAATAATATCTCATATATGATAAAACATGATAATTAATCATGAAATCAATCTCAACTGTTTTCTGCAAAAATATTTATTTATATTTACTTTAACATTATTTTAGTATTTTTCATGAAATACTAAAGTTTGTTATAAAAATCAGTTTTATATGATTTGATATGAAATTTAATTTCAAGGAATAAAAAGAGTGTTACTAAATAATTCATCAATTATCATATTGTATTGTTAATAAGCTCCTAATTTAACAAAATCGAATTATAGTGTAATTATTGTTCGTAAGGATGACTATATCTGGGTCGGATTAAATATTATTTGTTTTGATCAGATAGAGTCAATATTTTGATCAAATTAGATCTGAGCAGATCGAATCTGAGACCTGATTAGGTCAGATCTCTTCTATTTTTTTCTTAGCAATTACAAGACAAGTTCTCTCTACTCTCAACTTCATATACAATAAAGTATTACATTATATGCTTTTTTAATGCATATAGGCGAATCAAGAACGTATTAAAGATTTAATCCAATTATATTTATACCAAACTATTAATACAATACTATTAATAAAAAGGACAAGTAAAGAATAAAAAAATATATTTATTCTATTAGCTCCACGAATAGTCTGTAGCGTTTACGTTGGTAGCACGGTAGTGAGCTCCCTGAACGCACCCACCATGTTATGGCGGTGTTACGTCAAAACCGCGGGGACTTCTCCGATAATCTCAGCGTCAAATTATTGAAAACTCTCTCGAGGAATTTCGGCAAATTACACGGCCGACCTTGCGTTTAACCAGACGTCGGGTGATTGTTGGACTGTAAGCGAATCAGTGCAACGGAAAAATTGGTTAGCCGGCGCGATAAAATGCCGTCGGGAACGGGATTCGTCTCGTCAAGGTAATATCGTCCGCAGATGTTCTCGATGGCGTTACCTAATTCCCTGAGCACTTCTAGAGATACGGTGAAAACCTCGGTGCATTCAGGGCAAAGCTCAATGTCGCGGACTATTACAAGACTGGTACGGCAGCAATCGCAATGATCCCGGGCGGAAGTATATCCAAACTGGAACGCATGGGTCAATTCAAGACGATACGTAAGAGTCCCCTCCGGTATTTCTTCCTTGCATCGAAAGCAAAGATATTCGGCACTATTAGGGAGTGACTCGGCGATAGCGTCGTCTACGCGTCGATACCCAAACGTGGTAAGGCAACGCACCGTACTCCTACGATATCTGTATACGGCGCCTGGGTGAGTGCGCGAATCTCGTGGCTCGAGGAAACAAGGCGGGCACATTACGTCGAATAACGGGAATTAATATTACGCGGCGAGTATTTAATGTTAAAATGGTATTTCGAAGCTAGAATATTTCTACAAGCAACGGTAGAGCGGCTCGAAACCCTGCATGCCTTAAGGGAAAGTGGCAAGGGAGGCAAAAAAAGGGTCGGTCGTAAAACCCTCCCGGTCGGGTGATACAACTAAGCGGCGGTCGCTCGACACGAACAAAGAGAATGACGTAACTCGCGACGAGTATACCTATATTGGCTTACGTCTAATTCCTTTATATTCTTTATTTATTTATCCGTTACGTCTGAAACTCAATGTGTGTCACTTATGCCCAGATATTCTTCGAGGGAGATGCGCGGCCGGAAGCGGCTTCCCTGGTGACCTGTCGCTAGCACGGATGGGGCTGGCAAGGCGCTCCAGAGGCGATCGTGCACGAGGAGTTCGTACTCCCCGTCGTAGGTCACTCCTTCGCCGATGATCGCGTTGTGGTCGTAGATCGCGGCCACGTGGAGGTCGTATTCAAGTCGCCGAAGTGTGTTATTACGACCCGCGCGGTTTTTTCGTGCCTTAGGCATTCGGTAGAGGCTCCAGGCGTATGCGTATATTATATTTTAATTAAGGGATTAAGGTGAGGATATTGCATTCGGCTGCGAGCCAATTACGCATTATGGTTCGGCGTCGCGTTGGAATGCATGAGTTACCGTTAACTGTTAATTGTTCGATAAAAGAAGACTTGAATTTATGATGAACGCCCGTTGCCTCTTTAGCCTCGCGAACACTTCCGATTTCTCACGACGATAGGAAGGATGATGCAATGAATGACACGTGGCGAATACACTGTACTTACTATATTCAAATATTCAGGAATCGAATTACACTCGCATAACACTTGATTAAATTTAGAGCAATACAAGATTTAGAATACAAATGATCACTTAATTTACTTAACTAGAATTGAGACGAAGTAGAATTAACTTAAAATTAGAATTGGAATTGAGATTGGATTGACACTCGCACGATGTGTACTACTCGACGGCGCGTACAAGAGTGCCCGAGCATGGCCGCGCGTTGTAACGCGTGCCTGCGGCGGCGCTGTTGTGCAACATGGCGGATGGCGTGGGCACGCCGAAGCACGTGGCGCAAGATGGCGGGCGGCGTGGGTACGCCGAAGCACGTGGCGCAAGATGGCGGGCGGCGTGGGTACGCCAACGCACGTGGCGCTCGCGGCGGTCACAGACCATAGAACCAGACTAGATGCGCATATCTATAATGGTCGTTGGTCGGCCAATCAGCGCGCGGCTGACCGGAGATGATGCGCAACAGCAACGCGAGCCTTATTGTAGTATTAACAATTTTACAACTAATTAAATTCATTGTTAGCATGATTTTATTTATTATTATTTTTTAATTTTATTACTTATATTCATTATAGTGTATTTTCACTGGTGGTAAGGCGCAACGCGTGATATGTCAACGGCAGGAGAGCCGGTTGTTGCCAACTTTGGCGGCTTGAATAATGGCGCTTCTGCGCAGATGGGATAAAAGGGGAAGGAAAAAATTTTTCCCGTTGGCTCTCCTGACGTCACAGCGGTTACTGCCGCTCTGTCCCGCCAACAAGTGCGCCTGCGCGCGCCGTCATTTCAGGCCCGCGCGCCACAGTGATCCGCGTGCTCGCCGCTAGATGGCCAGTCGCACAATCACATACTCGTGCGCAAAGTACAACTTTGGCGCTATATAAGAGCGGCTCGCACCACTGCTCGTCGCATCTGTGCACACCAAGCTCGTCCACGGCTAGGAATTGTACTTTGAGGTCCAGGCCCTTTTTGGCCTTATACAGCCATTTTTCTAGCTGGCGTTACCGACCAACACGCAGGTCGTATTTTCCCCCCAGTGGCCGACCACGCCACAGGTGTTTTCCTCGTACCTTCAGCGCGGCCGTTCACGCCGCCGGACGCGACTCCTGGACCACCCTACGAATCGGCCGACCACGCCGATTTTCCCTCCACCTGGCGCACCAACAGTAAAAAAAATCCCAAAATCACAGGGTTCGCTCTGCGCTCCGATAAACACTACTAAACTGTCTTTTCTATTTACAAAATTGTCTCGTATCTCCTTTATCTTTAGGAAAGGCGGTAGGTATGATGCATTGTCGGCATCGAAAATGGCCTCGGAGGTATCATCGCTGTTCTCGCGGGTACTGATTTCGTTCTCTGTTTCGCTGAAATCGCTCTCTTCGTGAGAGTCGTCGCTGTTGATTACCTCGGCTTCATCAGTGGTCGCATCGAAACCGGTATCGCGATCTTTCGCGGGCGCTGTTGCTTGTGTTGTAGTTGTCGAGGCGCGGGGCCTTCGAATAGTGGCTCATCAGAATCGCTTTTATCAGTGCCGGGCGACGGTTCGCGCGTTCCGGTGAGCGGTAGCGCTTGAGTTACCGGGTTTCGCGACAATGCGTCCACGTTCATTTTTCCGGCTTTATAAATTACTTCATACTCATACTCGGCCAGTTTAAGTCGCCATCGAACCAATCGCGAGGTCGGATCTTTTACCGAATGGAGCCATGTCAAGGGTTTATCTGTCGCGAGTTGGAATTTATGACCATAGAGATATGGCCTGAAGTAGTTTACACAATAAACGAGGGCGAGCAGTTCCTTTTCTATAGTCGAATAGTTCTGTTCGGGTAGGCTCAATAGCCTGGAAGCGTATGCGATAGGGAGATCTCTGCCTATCTTCCCTGGTTTAATATTCCGTCGATCGCAAATTTAGACGCGTCCGTGGTCACGACGAAAATCTTGGTAAAATCCGGATATTGCAGAGGCTCGGAGCAGAGGGCGGACTTTAGTCAAATGCGTGTTCTTGCGAATCTCTCCACTTGAACGGCGTTTCTTTCTTTAGTAGGTCGGTCAGTGGTTTTGCTAATCTCGAAAAGCCTGGGATGAATCGGCGGTAGTATCCCACGTGTGACGTCAGGAGAGCCAACGGGTAAAATTTTTCCTTCTCCTTTTTATCTCACCTGCGCAGAAGCGCCATTATTCTAATCCCCGAAGTTGGCAACTACCGGCTCTCCTGCCGTCGACGTACCACGTGATGCGCATTACCGCCAGCACACATACACCATAATAAATATAAGTATTATATAGGCAATCTCACAGGTTGCAATTATTAAATAACCGATAATAGTAAGCATTTTTTCCTAAAATATGTAATAAAATTAAATAATATTAATAAATAAGATAATAAGTAGTAATAACAATTACCGCTTTCCTTACTCATAACATAATCACCGCCGCTAAATAGTAATAATACTAATAGGTTACTAGTTAACAATTAATAATGATTTAATGATAATGGTCAGATTAATAATTAGCATGTGAAAGATAACACTTACATTGATAACAAAATCATGTTAACGATAACGATATCAATTTAATTAGTTGTAAAATTGTTAATACTACAATAAGGCTCGCGTTGCCGTTGCGCATCATCTCCGGTCAGCCGCGCGCTGATTGGCCGACCATCGACCATTATAGATACGCGCGTCTAGTCTAGTTCTATAGTCTATGACCGCCGCGAGCGCCACATGCGTTGGCGTACCCACGCCGCCCGCCATCTTGCGCCACGTGCTTCGGCGTACCCACGCCATCCGCCATCTTGCGCCACGTGCGTTGGCGTACCCACGCCATCCGCCATGTTGCGCAACAGCGCCGCCGCAGGCACGCGTTACAACACGCGGCCACGCTCGTTCACTCTTGTACGCGCCGTCGAGTAGTACACATCGTGCGAGTGTCAATCTCAATTCCAATTCTAATTTTAAGTCAATTCTACTTCGTCAATTCTAAATTCTAGTTCAGTAAATTAAGTGATCATTTGTATTCTAAATCTTGTATTGCTCTAAATTTAATCCAGTGTTACGCGAGTGTAATTCGATTCCTGAATATTTGAATATAATAAGTACAGTGTATTCGCCACGTGTCATTCATTGCATCATCCTTCCTATCGTCGCGAGAAATCGGAAGTGTTCGCGAGGCTAAAGAGGCAACGGGCATTTATAATTACTCAAACCTTGTTTTACCGAACAATTAGCAATCAAAGCAAGAATTCCGATCGTTTCTGGGGGCAAGGTGTTGTGCGTTATCCGCACTTACCACGAAGGAAACATTGGACTTCGAGCACGCGGTAACTCATGCATTCCAACGCGACGCCGAACCATAATGCGTAATTGGCTCGCGGCCGAATGCAATATCCTCACCTTAATCCTTTAATTAAATATAGTATACGCATACGCCTGGAGCCTCTACCGAATGCCTAAGGCACGAAAAACCGCGCGGGTCGTAATAACACACTTCGGCGACTTGAATACGACCTCCACGTGGCCGCGATCTACGACCATAACGCGATCATCGGCGAAGAAGTGACCTTTGACGGCGAATACGAACTCCTAGTGCACGATCGCCTCTGGAGCACATTACCAGCACCATCCACACCCGTAGCAGCTTACCAGGGAAGCAGCTTTCGACCGCGTATCTCCCTCGAGGAGTACCTGCGCAGAGTAAACACCGAAAGGTAAGTGAGAATCTTACATTAAGTTTTATTCCCGATTGTTTTCGCGTTTTCTCATCGGGCATACGTTTACAGCAAGTAGAATATCGAGTACAAAGAAATTAAATCCGAACGAATATAAGAATATTCGCGCTCAGGATTCCTTCGGGTTGCGTCATTCGTTTTGTTCGCGTCGACCGACCGCCGCATAGCTGCATCACTCTACCGGAAGGGTTTTACGACCGACCTTTTTTTTGCCTCCCTTGCCACTTTTCCTTAAGGCATGTAGGGTTTCGAGCCGCTCTACCGTTGCTTGTAGAAATATTCTAGCTTCAAAATACCATTTTAACGTTAAATACTCGCCGCGTAATACTAATTCCCGTTATTCGACGTAATGTGCCCGCCTTGTTTCCTCGAGCCACGAAATTCGCGCACTCACCCAGGCGCCGTATACAGATATCGTAGGAGTACGGTGCGTTGCCTTACCACGTTTGGGTATCGACGCGTAGACGACGCTATCGCCGAGTCACTCCCTAATAGTGCCGAATATCTTTGCTTTCGATGCAAGGAAGAAATACCGGAGGGGACTCTTACGTATCGTCTTGAATTGACCCATGCGTTTCAGTTTGGATATACTTCCGCCCGGGATCATTGCGATTGCTGCCGTACCAGTCTAGTAATAGTCCGCGACATTGAGCTTTGCCCTGAATGCACCGAGGTTTTCACCGTGTCCCTAGAAGTGCTCAGGGAGTTAGGTAAAGCCATTGAGAACATCTGCGGACGATATTACCTCGACGAGACGAATCCCGCTCCCGACGGCATTTTATCGCGCCGGCTAACCAATTTCTCTGTTGCACTGATTCGCTTACAGTCAAACAATCACCCGACATCTGATTAAACGCAAGGTCGGCCGTGTAATTTGCCGAAATTCCTCGAGAGCGTTTTCAATAATTTACCGCTGAGATTATCGGAGCAGTCCCCGCGGTTTTGACGTAACAGCGGCTCTCCGGACGCTACACCTCCCCCCCGGAAGAAATGTTGGGCACTCTGCCAACATTCACTCGGTCTATCCCGCGTTTGCCACATCACTTATTCTAGTAGCGCTGAATATTGTTTATTTCGCTCATTTTACATGATATCCTCGCGTAGGTATTTTCGCAACTTACTAAATGAACGCACGTGTTCGTCGTTCTCATCCTTTTCATGGTTGAGGCCTCGTGCAAGTGCAGGTGACTCGTCGGCAGAGATCCGTGGCATGAGGTGTTCGACACTGGGCGAGTCAGACTTGGGTATCAGCCTCCCAATGTGCAGCAGCAAATTGGTTACGGAGGACCACACTGCTTCCAATAGGTGGATGCTCCATCCGTAAATTCGATGCAGTACGTATTCGTGTATTATTGTGTCGATAACCAGTTTTATTAATCTGGCTATGACGAATATTGCGAGGACTCTTGCGCTGGCTGAGCCGAAGGTGATGAAGCCATTCCACAGGCGTTTTCCCATGCTTTCTGCAATTTGTCGAGCGCGTCTTCATCAAGGAAATTCATCAGTGAGACACTACCTCCTGGTACGTTCTGTCCCAGCGCTCCCCGTGTTGAGCATCGAGGGCTTTTCGACCGGAAACATGTGGTCTCAAAGACGGTCGAGGTCGTCGGCGGAGTAGATTCCGCTCGTAGCAAGTGCATCCGGACTGACGTACTTCCAGCTCGGTGTTGAGAGTGGCTGAATGGTTGGAGACGGGAGTGATTCGGAAGGCTTTGTTGTTATTCTATACCAGGCGCCGTGTAGTTTGTACATATTCGGCAGTAGCTCATTACAATCCTTGTGCTGGTTTTGGTGAGTATCCTCGTGCGTGGCAGCAGAAAATATGATGTGTTTCTGACGTGCGTCACCGGCAATTCATTGTAACAAGTTTCTGTGTCTTAATTTGCATTCTACTAGAACGCATTGATGATGTGGATCACAGCTCTCCGACGGTCACAGCAGTGTAGCCAGGGGATTTCATGATGCGGTAGGCCATATCGTCCGGGGCGACCGTGGATAGCGAGAGGGCGTTCTGGATTTGGCGCTCCAGTGCGCACTTCTGTTCCATGATGTCGTGGTATAGTCTGGTAAGCTGAGATTTCACGTGTTTTTCCACATAGACAAATTTAGAGTTAACATAGGCAAAGATATCTAGATTATTTACGGATCTGTGACCTTGCCCTGAATGTCTTTCTGCGTCTCGAGGATGATGAGCTTTGGATGTTCGATCTCGTACAGCTGATATCCGCAAAGGTTGAATCAGTAGTTTTCGCCAGTGCGAAAGTTGTGTCTTTGGTCGTCACAGTATACACTATTGGAGTCGTTTGGTTGACTCTTGACGATAACTTGGTTACCATTCCCTCGTATAAGATGTCATATTGATTAAAATGACAGCTATCTGCTAGTGTCATTCTTCCAGAATGTCTCCGTGCCATCGTAATCGATGCAGGTGCCGGGTTGAGCCGTGTAGCGCGTTCCGGATGGTAGGCCATGTCGGTTGATCGCTTGTATGACGTGTCGAATGACCGTAGCATGACTTTTAATGCGGCTTGCATCATCACGTTTTTTCAGGTATCAAAGTCATCCGAGTACTGCGTTTCTGAGCAACATCACACCGTCGGTGTGTACCTGGCCGGCCATAGTGATACTTCTGTAGTTGGTAGCGTTGGTTTTCAACCGGTCTACGACTGCAGTTCCAATAGTGAGCGTCCCTGTATCGTGGATCTTCTGGCAGTTCTCCCGTCCCATCTCCTTTACGTATTTTTTACGTCCATCGGAGATGATGGAAATGTGTAAATGCATGCCGCAGTAGTAGATGGTGCGGTCTATTTCTAGTCTGCACTGCACAGCGGTAACGCTCTCGAAGTCCGAGGATTGCATTAGTTGTATGTACGTTTCCGTACTTTCGGATTCCTGGTCCTCGACGTTGCACGTGCCGATGTCCAATAGCGATAAAGTGGTTATGTTAAGCTCGCTGTCTCCGCAGTCGTAGCCCATGAGGTCGAAGCACATCGTCGGCAGCAGCAGCATGAAGATAGTTATCCGTTGTGATTTTATGTTGGATCCCTGGAGATTGACGGTTGACCGGCGCGCTGCTGTCCCTCTCTCGCCTCAGAGTTCTGTGGTGAGGCTCCAACTCCCCACTTTCTTTAACTTATTCGTATGTACAGTGCGCAACTTACCTATTCTTATTTCTAGTTTAACATTGTTATTATTTAGTATTTCTACAATAATATGTGGCCCTGTATATTGTGGGCTTAGTTTATCTTTTATAGGTTCTTTGAGTAGGTATACGCGGTCGCCTACATTGAATTTGCATGCATTCACCCGTCGATCATAATATTGTTTGGAATGGGCTTTCGCGCTGTTTAGGTTGCGGTGCGCTATCGTTTGCGCTTCTCTCAATTTATTAGATAAATCCGCGTAATACTCGGCGTAACTATCATTGCTCTCGTCGGCTTGCACTGGGTCGCTAGTGGGTACTCGCGCGAGATTTACCGTAAATCAATTCGTGGGGGGTAAAGCGTGTGCCCTCATGCACGCTAGTAGTATACGAAAAACTGGCTAGTATCTTTAGTATTTTATCCCAATCCTTATGTTTATTGACGAATTGTTTGAGGTACTCCAAGAGAACATGGTGTGACTTCTCGACGGAGCCGTTAGATTGGGGGCGGTACGCTGTGGTCTTACAGTGCCTAATTTTAAATCTTCGGGCAATGTTTCTCATTAGGAAATTTATAAAGTGTGTTCCCTGGTCTGTGAGTAGCGTTTTGGGTGCCTCGTGCACGCAAATTTCATTTACGAAAGCATCGGCGACATCGATTCCCGAAACGCCTTTGAAGGCTATAGCAGATGAATATTTCGTAAGTAAATCCTGTACCGTGAGGATGTAGGAATAGCCCGAACGCGTAGTTGGCCCCATGATGTCCATTGACATTATTGAATGCTTTGTCTGGCGTGTCAGTTAGCACCATGGGCTGCTTGATCTTCACGTGCATTAATTTGTTTAATTGGCAGTTTTCACAGTTCGCGATGTAGTGGTGTATCTGTTCTTTCATGTGGGACCACGTGTCTTTCTCGGATTCGCAGGTGTGTTTTAGTTACGCCCTTGTGGCCTTCTATTGCGGACGCGTGGTTCTCTTCTATTATCTTAGCTCTGTCTTCCGCGGAAGGGACCGTGATCTCGTTCGTGCAGATATTTATTTCTAGATCTCGATCCCACAACGCTTCGCGCAATATTTTATCCACTTTCGCGAACGGCACACCGTTCACGCTACCCTTATATATCGACATTTGTAACCCCAGTTCGCATATTACGTCGGTCAACGACCCTCTTCTCGAATGCTGTCAAGGATCGTAGCGAGGGAAACGTCCTTTTCAATGGGGAGCATTGTGACATATTTATTGCTCAGGCGTTCTACT
>JAECZD010000139.1:0-44241 GCA_024349325.1 Pogonomyrmex californicus | reverse complement strand
CAGCCGTCTATTCGCGACACTCGCTATCAAAATAATTATCGCGAACCGACTCGGGTTCCTTTCAGTCGCCGCGAAACGCAAACAGATACCGCGAGCCGCCACGAGATAAATATGAGACTAGATATCGCGACGAACGCAGCCGCACAGATAATCAAAGAACACCATACAACCATAATTAAACCCGCGACACGAGCCGCGTGAGAACATACCCGATAAAACTATCGCACAGACAAGAGAAACTAATTATGAAGCAGCATTGAAATGGTGCCGCTATTGCAAAGCGCGCGGGCACGAAATAGAAGAATGTAAGAAAAGAGAATATTATAACAAACCAATAATTCGTTCGGGAAACGCGAAAGATCCGCTTCCGAAAACCGGACGCGACATGGGATCCCCAGTACGCCCGCGTCCAGAAATACGATAACAGATGCAGGAAAAACGAATCAACCAAGCGCAATACAATGTCAACCTTAAATCCAAGAGAATTTAATCAGGCGCCTACTGCCACGTTAACGATAAAAGGCTTAATGCCGAACGTAAAATTTATGATCGACACGGGTGCCGCTCCAAACCTAATAAAGGAAAGAAATATTCTTTCTCATACTTCAATATTTAAAGATAACATTTTATATCTCAGTGGAATCACGCAGGGAAAGATCGCGACCAGGGTCTATGCAACTAGACTTCTCGGATATAAAATCAAAATGCACGCTGTGCCTAATAACTTCCCAATCGTGCAGGAAGGAATCTTAGAATCGGACTTCCTCTGCGACAATGCAACGATAGACTTTCCTAGGAAGCTTCTATTGTGGCAAGAAATTCCGTTCAACACGACTCGATCGTCGTTCCAGCTAGATCGCGAACTACCTTCTATATCAACATCGAAAATCCTGAAATCAAAACGGGATATATACCGCGACTAGAAATTCATAAAGATATATATGTGGGCGAAGCCCTCGTTGAAAACCGCGACGGAAAAGCATATTTGCAAATAACCAACGCCGGAGAAATAGATCGTAGTAATACCGACTGTCCAAATGCAGGAAGTCGAATTCATTGAAAATAAATCTTGCCACAACCACAGTCCTCTTCCATTTATCCCCAACGCTTCGTCAGTGAACTTAGTGTCACAAACGAACGCCCAGGAAAGAATAACTCGAATTCGTGGACTGCTACGCCTGGATCATTTAAATAAAGAAGAACAACACCATGTTGAAGGCTTATTAGAAAAGAATGGCGATCTATTCCATCTTCCGGATGATAAATTAAAATATACCAATGCAAGTGCGCATAAAATAATCACGCGGGATGAGAAACCCGTCAATACGAAACAATACCGTTTTCCACCAATTCATAAGGAAGAAATCACGCGACAAGTCAATGAACTAATAGAAAACGAAGTAATAGAACCTTCAAAATCTCCATATAATTCTCCCTTATGGATTGTGCCTAAAAAGCGAGACTCCAAAGGAAACAAGCGATGGCGTATGGTAATTGACTATCGTTCTCTTAATGAAAACGATAGGCGATGCATACCCATTACCGAATATCACGGAAATACTAGACCAGTTAGCAGCGCAAAATATTTTAGCATCTTCGATTTAGCGTCCGGATTTCATCAGATACCGATGCACGAGCCTGATGCACATAAAACTGCTTTCTACGCCATTCGGGCACTACCAATTCAAACGCATGCCTTTTGGGCTAAAGAACGCGCCCGCTACATTCCAACGGCTCATGGATCAGGTATTAACTGGCTTACAAGGCAACGAATTATTCGTCTACCTAGACGATATCGTAATCTATGCGAGCTCACTAAAGGAGCACAATGATAAATTCACTAAGCTAGCAACACGCCTTAGGAACGCTAATCTTAAACTACAGCCTGATAAGTGTGAATTTCTGCGTAAGGGAAGTCACATACTTGGTCACGTAATAGGCGAACGAGGTGTTCAGCCAGACCCTGAAAAGGTGAAAGCTGTAAAGCCTTCCCAGCTCCAAAGAACCAGAAAATATTAAGCAATTCTCGGCCAGCCGGATATTATCGAAAATTTATACCCGACTTCTCTAAAATCGCGAGGCCGGACGGCACTTCTAAAAAAGAGCAAATTTATATGGGAAGAAGAACAACAGCAAGCTTTCACTTCATTAAAAAATACATTATGTATGGAACCATTACTCCAATACCCAGACTTTACGCGACCATTCATAATCAGTACAGACGCATCTAACTATGCCATAGCAGGCATATTAAGTCAGGGCACAATAGGAAAAGATTTACCTATAGCATACACATCTCGAACACTTAGCATCGCCGAACAGAATTACTCGACAATCGAGAAGGAATTACTAGCCATAGTGTGACGTCCTAGGAAGTCCTGATAGATCGGACGGAGCCGAACAGATCCTCGACTGCTACACTCACACGTTATTTGTGGGATTCTTTTCCGTGCGGTTAAGAGGGTAAAACCTCAGGATTAGATACTGCGAAGGAAGTGGGTAACAGGAATGTCGAAATGACTTTATTTTTGGAAAGAGTTTCGATTTTGGGAATAAGGAATAATATAATATCACACTTGTGGTATTTGAATCGGAATTTATTCACTGTTATAAATGATTGATATATATATATGTATATATGTATATATATTTTTAGCGAGTGCGAAGTAGTGCAAAATGTACGCGCGTACAAATGCGAAATGGGAAATGCGAAATGCGAAATGCTGAATGCTAAATGCTAAATGCTGAATGCTGAATGCTGAATGCTGCTGAAAGGTATCGTCGCTTGAGGCTTTTATATGTTGCCAAAACATGGAAGTAGAGGTGACCTAGATTCCAATGTTATGATTCTACAGGTCTGAATAAAGCCTTTCATTATGAGTCAGCTATGATTCACGCATTTAAGACCTTCTGGTTGTTTTGACATAGTTTTCTATTGGTCGACTTAGCCTACATTTCCTGTGAGTCAGCGATGACTCGTGGTACTAAAATATTATGGCGCCCTTGACATTTAACGTTGGCCTACTTTCGCTTACAACTGATCATGAGTCACATTTGTGATTAAGTATTATGGCGGCCTTGACATTTAACGTTGGCTTATTTTCGCTTACAACTGACCATGAGTCACACTTGTGACTAAGTATTATGGCGGCCTTGACATTTAACGTTGGCTTATTTTCGCTTACAAACTGACCATGAGTCACACTTGTGACTAAGTATTATGGCGGCCTTGACATTTAACGTTGGCTTATTTTCGCTTACAAACTGACCATGAGTCACACTTGTGACTATTCGATCGATCTATTTTTATTTTCAAAGAGTTATACTTCGTTATAATAATTCCTTTTTATACAATTTGCTCGAATTTAAGCTTTTATAATAAATATTAATCATCGCAATATCGTTTTAGATATACTTTACAATTTTTATAATAATAATGATTACATCGTATAATTAGTATATCTAAAATATGTCAGTATAACTCCTTTTACATTTGCAATACATTATTTATTAAATGTTTTCAGGTACAAAATGGCTCTGATTGTGATTGGTTGAATCGTTAGGGTAGTTTTCCATGCATATTAATAATCAAAATTTTGTCATAGCCATAGGATTAGTGTTAATGAAAAAAGGGAAGTAACAATTATAAATATAAGTCTAGGATGAAGGTTTCTAGAAGTTGAACTGGTTTATATACGGAGATTTGCCTGCTGAACTGATTTGAGTTTTTGAGGTAAGTGTATGTAAGCAAGTTTATAATTGTTTAAATATCTTCTAAACGGCGAGCGGTTAGGTATATGTGTGAGGTAAGTTGCAGGATTTCCTGTGTGTTGTCCAAATCTTTTATTATAATTATTTGTTAATATAATAATTTATTTATTTATAAATTTTATTAAACGAAATTTAAATCGTAGAATTTCTTTTCTGAGATAAAATATGTTTCTATCGGGGTTGTTTATATAATTTCATAAAGAAAACTATATCTTATAAGGAAATAAGTATATGTGTGTGTGTGTGTGTGTGTGTGTGTGTGTGTGCTTTCATATACCCTTAATTTTGTTTATATCTTGAGAATTAAGAATCGTAGCCACAAACTGTATTTATGTTTTCGAAAGGATTTTCGATGGAGAATGTATTTATACAGGAAAAATATATCCATATAAGGACATCAACAAAATTTATTCTTGAAATAAGGATATGTTTCAAATGAACTGTTGAATAAATGTTTCGTCATGGATTTTGTTATATTGTCATTATGACTTTTATTCCTTATTCACATCCTTTCTATTATTATTAATTTTGTTATTAACTTTTATATTTATTATTAAAATGGAACAAAAGTGAAAGGTTTGATATACAAAGATTTCTTTGTTTCTGAAGTTATATTTGACGATATAAAGAAATTGGTTGGTATTTTGTTATTTATATAATTATATGATTTTATTTATTAATTGTTAATAAAAATATTACAAAATACCCGATAATTTATAGTTTTCGTGCATTACGTGGGCGAGGTTATATTTCCTACATTTGTTTTTTATTCATTATTTACTATTTTATATTAATTTGTTAAGATTTTGTTGTTAATTTTGAAATGCTTAGATAAGGATGCGATATTAAGCTCTATTTTCTTTGTTACTTTACCGAACAGTCTGGAGAAGTGATTTTGGTATGTTCTGTTTTTTGTTAGTGAGGTTCTAGGGAAAATTTACTAGGAGCATTAAGGCTGTAATAGCGCCATAAGGTTGTGGTAAGAAGCGGCCATTTTGTATAAATCTTTAAATAATTTTAAGCGGTATATTCTTTTATTATGTGTATACCAAAGGCTTGACGGTGCTGTCTCCTAACACAGTCAGTCATAAATAATTAAAAATTTTTGAAAATTTACATGAACATGATTAGAGGTACTCTCGGCGCTGGGACGTGACATCTCCATCCGTGGAGAAGTTCGGTCTCCGAACTTTATAATAACTAATGTTTTATTTAATATATATATATATATATATATTTATATTTATTTTTGCGTATGTGTATATTATTGTTAGTGTCTCCTTCTAGTCGTCTGTCTTCTTGTATGTGTTATATGTGTTTTTTTCTTTTTCTTCCACCTTTATTGTTAATATTATTATTGTTAAGATCGTTAAAGGTATTTTATGAAATGGTTATTAAGAGAAAGGTGTAGGTTATTTGCGCAAATTTAATTAATTAATGGTTATATATGCTACGTGGGAAGATTAATGCTTAATATATTTATTTTTATTAAGTTATATATATTTATTAGATTACATGTTCGTTTCAGGCATATCTTGTTATTATTATTTTTGTTATGAGTCTTCAGCTCCACATGCATCAAATATTATGTTATTTTATTTCTATAATTTTCTCCCTTTTTTTGTTACTCTTATTTCTATCGTTATGACTATTGTTAGAATGGATATGGTAGTTGGATATGATTGAAGGATAATATTCTTTTCCCTTTTCTTTCCATCACCTTTATTTTATTTGTTAGTAATTGCATTTTACAACATTGGCACGCGTAGTGCATGTGCGCATGCGTGTATATAAAATCGCATAATGATAAAAAAAAACTTTTCTTGTTATTTTGTATTTCTATTATAATATAAAGAGAAGCATAATTTTTTTGTTGTGTATGTATATATGTATTATCGCTGGTAGCTGTTGTGTAAGAAGATACGATTATATCTCCGCGGCAGAAGCTAAAATAAATCTCGCGGCATAGCTATCTCGCACAACAAAGTATATACTAAATGGTCGACACGGCCTTCACGGTCTATCACATGTCGCCTGCAATTAAAACAATCTATCGCGCGCCTCGCTCGCAATAACAGCTTGTAACAGCGCCCGCAATGTAGTGTGGTATTCTGCAACGTTCGCGAAATGGCATGCAAATGTCGCCAGCGCACGCTGGCGGTTTGGCACGCAAAAGTATGCTCGGATGTAGCAATACCCGCACACAATATCACATTGTCGGAAATTTGCACATACCATGCTGATAAACAATAGAGTTTGTATGCGGGCATTGAATTCAAATTTAAATAGTCACGATAATAAGGTGGCACGAGAACACTGTGCGATCGTCCAAGAGGGGGAGAGCTCTGGGGTATTGGTATTCCTCTTTCACTTACGGGATGTTCGTTTCGCTGTGGAGGTTCCAGGTCGTCGTAAGTCCTCTCTGATGCCTCTTCAATCTGCGTCGTTACGTCACGCCTCTCAGCTGGCGCATTGACGTAGGTTGCTTGCGGTCCCATTTCCATGTACTCGGGCTCGGAGTTGCTTGGACTTCCGGTTGCTGCGGCTGAGACAGATCTATGCTCATCGGCCTCTGAATTGTTTCTGGCGGTAACTCAGCTGGCGGTCGCTGTTGATTTTCCACGGTGTCGACCTGCGTCAATTTTTGCAGTAGATCTCGGATGAGATCAGATGTTGGCGTAATCGTGCGGGCTCTACCGGCGGAATTGTCATATTCCCGTCTGGGGAGTTGTGGAATGTGGATGGGCTCTCTTTGATAAACATCGGGGTCCGTCGGTCCGATATCCATCCCTGGCCAGACGTCTCGTCCTTCCGATATCGGCGAGAGGCTAGTAGATGCAGTTCCGTTTTCCGGAGGGTTTCGCATATATGAGCGAGTGGGGCGGTATCGACTGCCCATATTGCTCATTCGACGAAGTCGTCCTAAAACTCGGGACCACTGTAAATGTTGCTCCACAATGCTGGCTCGTCTCTGCATTCAGATTTCCCTTTGATTTCCTGCAAGTGACCACCCAAAGATTTTAATAAAAATTTCAGGTCTTACCGGATGTCACTTACGAGACGGTGCAATGCTCTTCGGCGTTTGTAGCAATGACGAGACTCTGAGGCTGCTTTTCATTAAACTGAGTGCAAGCACTCTCAGAGCATGCGTTTTTATTTTCTATTGAGGGGCGGAGGAGGTATCATTGTTCCTTTGTTTCTTACAGCAACGCTCGTGGACTTGTCTTGCCACGTCACAGATCCAGGAATTCCTGCAAGCCAAGGACAAGGCGAGCAAGAGTATCCCGAGTAATCCGATACTGCATGCAGCTGCACTATACACGGTGAAGCGTGAATTTTGCAACTTTCTTTCTTTGATCTGGCGTGCCTTTTCTATAATATCGTTAAACGATGCTTCTATATTGCTATGATTGGTTATCCAAATTTCATGCGCGGCTTCTGTGAAATTAATTTTATATTCCCTTTGGATAGGCTCATATAATTCTAGAATGCTTAAATTATTCGTGGGGATGAAATGTTGAGCGAATGTTGTAGTCTGATAAGCTGGATGACTTATAGTGGCCGTTCTCGCTCTAATCTTACATCCTTGTTGCACAGAAATTATTCCAGAATTATTTATTTCAAATTGCTTTGTTGTATGACGGCAATTTAGTCGCACAATTTCTTTTTCTGTTGTAGAGTAAATCCAATTTCCTGGAATAGTCAGAGCTTTCCAATATGTATCTTGAAGTTCCATAATTTTTATTTTACATTTATTAGGCTTTATATTTTTATTCAATAAAATCTCGACGTCACAGCTTGGAGTCTGCCTTATCTTTTTCAAGGGGAACGTGGCTGGGCAAATAAAGATACTGTCGGATGCTATGCATTCCTCTAGCTCTCCTTGACGGAATTCGTAGAAATTATCGGCGTCTTCATTTAATGCTATATGCGCTATCTCGGTTTCAATTGTTGCAAATTTTGTTGTGTCAAATGACTGTCTAACGGGTAATGGTATTGATTTATAAAGTTTATATTTTCCAGGTGTTAGCAATGGAATTTGCAAAATATAAACAAGACGATCTTGTAGATATGCAACGTGCAGGGTAGAAATTTTTATTAACCGATCGATTCCTTCTTTATTAATAGCTACAGGAAATTCAGCATACGGAATTTGTTCTTGAATGTGTTTAGAATTTTTTATTAAATATTGTGGCGATATTATTCGTGGATGTATTAATCCTTGTTTTCCGAATAATATTCCGTCTATTAGAATATTCAAATCGATTTCATGTTCTAATATTGCTATATTTATATCCTCTATTACTCGTTCGATATCGTCATTAATTCTATTTCGAATAATTACGTCGGTTACATTTTTATATTTTTCATCTATATACTGTCGAAGATCGGCTAGCTGCGTTTTTATCTTGAGAGTCACGTTGTACAGTTCCCCGAAACGTGAGCGTGTTGCGATAGTTTGATTGATAAGTAGCGTCGCAAGATCGTTGGTTTTATTTTCGACATGTTCTATCGCATTATTAATATAATAAAAATCTTCTGCAGTTAGTGTTCCAAATAAAACTTTACTCAATTGCCCGATGAATTCTAGAGGAGCTCTTTTCATTCGTGATCCTATGAGCAATTCGTGAATATGAAATTTATATTGCTTTATTTTATTAATTTTCCTTGTTAATTCTGCGAGTTGTTTTCGACCAGTACTACATGTATATGGAATTTGGTCGCATTGCAGCTTCGTTCGGTTTATTTCACGTTGAAGCCCTTCGGATACGCCTATGACATCATCTAAATTGATGTACATTATCATTTTCCAAGATATATCTGACGTGCGCATCTCGCCTAACGCCTCGTAGAATATTCCCGGATTATTTTTTAATTCCGTTATTGAATATTCGTTCTCCGTCATCCCTGATCTGGAATGCGAGCAGGCTTTGTTCTATTTACATGTATAATTTTGGTTTTATTTCGAGAGATTAAAATTTTTATATTATTATTTTCTAAGACTTCTATTATTTTGTACGGACCGGTATATTCATCATCAAATTTATGACTCTTTTTTGGCTTTAATAAATAAATAAAATCTCCCTCCTTATATCTTTGTGTTTTTAATTTTCGGTCATAATAGTATTTATAACGTTCTTTAGAGTTGCTTAAATTTGATGCTGCCAATTTCCTTAAATCTGCTAATTTGTCAATCAATTCGTTCACGTAATCATTATAAGTTTCAAAATCGTCATCATTTTTTATTTGAGAAGGTAACCGTGCTATTTTTCCAAATACTAATTCATAAGGAGTAAATTTTGTTCCTTCGTGTACGCTAGTGTTATATGAAAACATAGCATGCTCGAGCCAATTATCCCAATCTCGCTCGTTGGTAATATAATGCTTTAGATATTCGGTTAATACATGGTGACTTCGTTCTATCGAACCATTTGATTGCGGATGAAAGGCGGATGTACGATATTGTTTAATTTTAAAATATTTTGCAAATTTCTTCATCATAGAACTCGTGAAATTTGATCCTTGATCTGTCAATATTGCTTTGGGGCTACCAAATTGACAGATAAAACGTCGAGTAAATGCTTTTGCAATTTCCTCTGAATTTGTCTGTACGAGAGGCACGGCAATGGAATATTTTGTTAGCAAATCCTGAATAGTTAAAATATATTCATTGTCATTTTCTGTTACAGGTAGCGGTCCTAGAATATCCATTGAAACTTTATCGAATGCATCGACAGGTGTATCGGTTATTATCATTGGCTGTTTTGTTTTTACGCGTACTAATTTTTTCTTTTGACAGCTATTGCAAGCTTGAATATAATTTTCAACTTGTTTTTTCATGTTATGCCAATAATATTTGTGACGTATCCGCGCCACTGTCTTCGCGATTCCCTTGTGTCCTCCGACACTGGATTCATGACATTCATGTATGATATGTAATCTCTCTTCTAGTTTCGGTATGCATATTTGTCCCTTACATATTGTTATCTGTATATTAGTATTTAGGAATGTTAATCGCATAATGTTGCGTATTCTAAACCATGGCACATCGATATTACTTTTACTCTGCGATATATCTGCGTGTAAAATATTCGATCGTATCATTTCACTTTTTAATTCTTTAAAGGCGTTTACAATATCATTTTCTCTTATTCTATTATTTAATTCTTCTTTAATTATTAATCCGAATATTTTTCTATTGTTCCTGTCCATAGTTAATACATGTCCCATTATTCCTTTAAAATTTGAAGGTTTTTGATATAATTTTCTTTCTATTAATTCTTGACCTATTTCATCTACCGGTTCTCCTTTTGTATTTACAAAACATATTATATTATTATTTTTCATCCAAATGTGGTCTCGTGATTCTAAGGTATTGATTGGAACTTCAGAGATTTCTTTGATTTTTGGTTTTGGTTTTTCCTTGATTATTTTATTGTTTTTCGCAGACTTTTTATTTCTCTTTTTATTGGAAGACATTGGCTTAGATAATTTTTGTATTTCTCTATTTTTATTCTTACTCTTCTCTAATGGGCGTGGTTTAGCTTTACGAGAAGGTGGCGAAAATATTTCTTCCGATTCAGTTTTATCGGTATTGTCGCTTGGCGTTTTTGGATTTCGATAATTCATGGGACTATTCTCAATTTCAAATTCCATTCGTTCGCTACTGGACGAAATTTCCATCGCTTGGATTTCATCTTTATTTAAAGGGATATTTTCCTCTAATATTTGGATAGAATCAGTATTTTTTAATTTTGATTGTGACCTTTTTATTTTTTCGTGTTGCGTTCCTATAGAGATTTTAGGAGGTGAATGGACATCAACTTTCACTTCTATATTTCTTTCAACTTTAAAACTATCGCTTGAATGTGTGGCAATATCCATAGGTTCTTCTTCTAAATATTCATATTTATGCATATTTATATTAGGTTTCTTTTTATATGGATCACCCGTTGTATTGTCTCTGCTCGCGCGCTTGCGCGTTGCTGCAACGGCGCTGTAGTCCATCGGCGTTTCCATTTCCTGATGCTGTCGCGTGGCGGCGTCGCCATCGGTATGACGCTTGACTGAATCACGCCCTTCAGCCGTATTCACAGGCCTCGCCATTTCCTTAACGTTGTCGTGGTGTTTTACTATACTTTCAGAACTTGAAGTTTTAGAAGGCTTCCGTTTTTTTCTTCTTCGTTGCAGTTTGCGATGTTCCAGATTCGATGAGCTACTCTCTCGCTTTCTCTTTTCTCCCTTTCTAATAATTTCTGAGCCATCGGTTTCATAATCAGTATCATAATAATATGATGCTGTACTATCACTGTCGCTGCTTTCTAAGTCAGCTATAAATTTACTTCTGGGCGGTTCTTTTAATTCATCATCCGAATCTTCATAAGGGGATAATTCTTCAGGTCTTAATTTTTTGTGTGGTGCAGGATTTCCAGATCCCTCACTCTCCCACATTCTTTTAAATTTTGGATGTGAAGTTTTTTGTTTTTTATAATCGGCTTCCGTGGAACCTTCGCTTGAAGATCGTGCACGTTTTGCTTGTAGAGGAAATATGTTTTTAATATTTTCTGTAGGATTTCGTGATAAAGCGTCGGCGTTTTTATTTTTCTTTCCCGGTTTGTATTTTATTTGATAATCATATTCCGCTAATTTAAGCCTCCATCGCATTAATCTCGAGGTAGGATCAGCTATTGAATTTAACCATTCTAGTGGTTTATGGTCCATTACTAATGTGAATTTTCGGCCATAAATATAAGGGCGAAAATGTTTTACTGCATAAATTAGTGCTAATAATTCTTTTTCTGTTGCTGAATATCTCGTTTCTGCATCGCTTAAAACTCGAGAAGTATATGCTATTGGAAGATCATTTCCTATTTTTCCTTGACTTAATATAGCTCCAATTGCATATCCAGATGCATCCGTTGTTATAATAAATGGTTCATTAAAATTTGGATATTGTAATATCGGTTCTGAACATAAAGCGTTCCGCAATTCATCAAATGCTTCCTGTTGTTTTCGTTGCCAATCAAAAGCAACTGATTGTTTTGTTAAATCAGATAAAGGCTTAGCAATCTTGGAAAAGTTTTCAATAAATCTTCTATAATATCCTGCAAGTCCAAGGAACTGTTTAATATTCTTTCGTGTTTTGGGCCTAGGGAAATTTTTCACAGCACTTATCTTTTTTGGATCTGGCCGTACGCCATCTTCAGATATTATGTGTCCCAGATATGCTACTTCTTTCTTCAAAAATTCACATTTATCAGGTTGCAAGTATAAATTAGCTTTAGTAAGTCGTTTCATAAGTCTATGAAATTTTGTTTCATGTTCTTGGAGTGAGCGGGCATAAATTACTATATCATCAAGATATACGAACAACTCTATTCCTTGTAATCCTGTCAAAACTTGATCCATTAGTCTCTGAAATGTAGCAGGAGCATTCTTTAGTCCGAACGGCATACGATTATATTCAAAATGTCCATACGGCGTTGAAAATGCGGTTTTATGTTTATCTGTTTCATCCATAGGAATTTGATGAAAACCAGATGCTAGATCAAATACAGAGAAGTATTTGGCACTTCCGAGTTGATCTAATATGTCGACGATATTTGGAAGAGGATAAGCGTCTCCGATAGTCTTTTCATTTAAAGCACGGAAATCTATTACTAGACGCCATTTTTTATTTCCTAGGGAATCATCCTTTTTGGGAACAATCCATAATGGAGAATTGTAAGGCGAACTTGATGGTTCTATAACACCTTTATCCAGCATCTCGTCGACCTGTCTTCGTATTTCCTCCTTGTGTATTTGAGGATAACGATATTGCTTGACATTAATCGGACGATCATCAGTGGTAAATATTCGGTGTTTAAAAACATTTGTCGCGCCTAAAGGTTCTCCTGGCAAATGAAATCTTTCCGCATGGGATGTTACTAGGCTAGTGGCACTAGTGACTTCCTCCTCGTTCAAATGATCGAGACGTAGTAATTGCAATATTTTATTAACACGTTCATCATCATTATCTCGCTTATTATTAAAATTTTCCTTAATCTCTTCTCTTATCTCTTCGAATGGATATATCTTTACAGTAGGGATCGCTAATTCTATATCCTCATCCGATGAGTTAACAGCATATAAATGCGCTACTCCGTGATGATTTGATACGACGGCGTTACCTAAGTACACCTGCGGTCCTGCGTTTAACTTTGGAATATATCCATTTTTTATTTCTGGATTGGCGATTCGTATAAATATTTGTTTTCGCGTCCTAGCGGGAAGAATAACGGTCTCATCATTATGAAAATAATATGGCTTGCCATTTACGATCAGACTTGCCCTCGGGTAGTCTATGGTTGCTCGTTGGCTCTTGAAGAATTCAGTGCCCAAAATTCCATCCTGTCGAATAGGGAATTTATCCGTGACTACATGGAATAATATGTCGACGTCGAAAATGCGTACTTTTGTTACGCCTATCGTACGAGTTCGACCTTTAGTTATTCCACTTAGTTCAAACACCATTTTGGTATCGATGGGCATGTTTTCATGAAGGCAGGTTTCTTTTATTATATTAATATCAGAACCCGTATCTATCATAAAGTTTGCTCGTTCGTCAACCAAATTTTTGCTTGGTAGTATAACGGAAGGTGGTTTCCCAATTTTATTACATGCGACGTTTATTACACTGGCGTTTCCTCGCGGTTCTCGTTCGGAGTTACCAGGCGCACTCGCGGGCGTTCGTTCAGCGCTGCGCCGACTCGCTGTGCCCGCTCTCGGTTTCCCGGAGCTTCTTGCGGTCTGTTACGTTGAGAATTTTCAAGAATTCGATTTTCAAACATTCGGTTTCCGATTCGATTTTCTTGATTTCTCACATTATTATTGTACTGCCTTTTTCGACATTGTTCTAAGCTATGCCCTGGTATTTTGCAATATCGACAAATTAATCCCATATTTCTTGAAGTAGGGAAATTTTGTCGGTTGTTTTGATTAATATTATAATTTTGATTTCGCGGGTTTACATTGATTCCCGGGTTTCGTGTGTTTAGAATTCGTGGTTGTAACGTTCTGCATTCAGCTCGCGTATGACCAAGATTTTTGCAAAAAGAACAGACCTTAGGCTGCCATTGTACGTGCGAAATCTGAGCGAGGGGATTAAAAGTACTACACGACTGAGAATTATGGCCATATCCAAGACAATTATTACACCTTATAGACTGCATTAATCCCTCTGTTATTCTCATACGTTGCATATGCTCGTTATATTCACTTTCAGCTTTTATGGCAGATTCTATTGCGTTGTTTAATGTCCCCGGTTCTCGTGGGTGGATTCGCGTATATATATCCGTTTTTAATCCAGTTAAGAAATTTCTCACAGCATTGGTTTCTGCCGAATTTACGAATTGGATAGCTTGGTTCGGATTTTCGGTTTGGTAGCAAGATTTTAGTTGTTGTAAAATCATAGATACTCTGCTACCGTAATCTACCACAGTCTCATCCGGATATTGCGTTATTTTGGAAAGCTCTCCGTGCAATTGTGACGTAGAATAAACAGGTGCGAATCGCGTTTTCAAGACAGCCAATAAGGATTCGATGTCGTTATATTCTCCGCTTAAAGCCACTCTCAATGCTGGTCCGACTAATTTATTTTTAATCATTTGAACTAATCCATATTCCGCACTTGGAGAAACCATATTTCGAGCATGTAGACAACTATTAGCGAATTGCGATACAGGCATATTTTTACCATCGAACGGGAGAATTGTCTCGGAAGCATCACGTAAACTGGTATATGGCATATTCGCATTCATACGACGGTTTGTGTTAACGTCATCATTAACGTTTATATCGCCTATTTGACGAGTCAAAGAGTCTACCTCGCGATCAACCATTTTTATTGTTATGAAATTAAAATTTTATAACGGATTTTTACAAATACCGAACGATTTCGAGTCTTGTTACAATTATAAATAATAATTTTGACTTACATGTGAATCGCAGTAAAGTAAAGCAAGACAAGCGTACGCAATTCCATAATCGAAAGTTCTTATCGCAGTTCAATCCCCGCTATCACTTGCTTGAAAATCTCCTCTTCAATTCTTCGTTAGATGAGGAATATTTCACAAGATTCGGCTATCCCAAATAGTGAAGGATCTCACCGAGTTTTGGATATCCTAGCAAATGAGGGATCCCACCGCTGCCACCAAAAGTACTATTGTCTTCGTGTGACGTCCTAGGAAGTCCTGATAGATCGGACGGAGCCGAAATTAACAGATCCTCGACTGCTACACTCACACGTTATTTGTGGGATTCTTTTCCGTGCGGTTAAGAGGGTAAAACCTCAGGATTAGATACTGCGAAGGAAGTGGGTAACAGGAATGTCGAAATGACTTTTATTTTTAGGAAAGAGTTTCGATTTTGGGAATAAGGAATAATATAATATCACACTTGTGGTATTTGAATCGGAATTTATTCACTGTTATAAATGATTGATATATATATATATATGTATATATGTATATATATTTTTAGCGAGTGCGAGTGGAAGTACAAGTGCAAAAATGTACGTGCGCGTACAAATGCGAAATGGGAAATGCGAAATGCGAAATGCTGAATGCTAAATGCTAAATGCTGAATGCTGAATGCTGAATGCTGCTGAAAGGTATCGTCGCTTGAGGCTTTTATATGTTGCCAAAACATGGAAGTAGGGGTGACCTAGATTCCAATGTTATGATTCTACAGGTCTGAATAAAGCCTTTCATTATGAGTCAGCTATGATTCACGCATTTAAGACCTTCTGGTTGTTTTGACATAGTTTTCTATTGGTCGACTTAGCCTACATTTCCTGTGAGTCAGCGATGACTCGTGGTACTAAAATATTATGGCGCCCTTGACATTTAACGTTGGCCTACTTTCGCTTACAACTGATCATGAGTCACATTTGTGATTAAGTATTATGGCGGCCTTGACATTTAACGTTGGCTTATTTTCGCTTACAAACTGACCATGAGTCACACTTGTGACTAAGTATTATGGCGGCCTTGACATTTAACGTTGGCTTATTTTCGCTTACAAACTGACCATGAGTCACACTTGTGACTAAGTATTATGGCGGCCTTGACATTTAACGTTGGCTTATTTTCGCTTACAAACTGACCATGAGTCACACTTGTGACTATTCGATCGATCTATTTTTATTTTCAAAGAGTTATACTTCGTTATAATAATTCCTTTTCATACAATTTGCTCGAATTTAAGCTTTTATAATAAATATTAATCATCGCAATATCGTTTTAGATATACTTTACAATTTTTATAATAATAATGATTACATCGTATAATTAGTATATCTAAAATATGTCAGTATAACTCCTTTTACATTTGCAATACATTATTTATTAAATGTTTTCAGGTACAAAATGGCTCTGATTGTGATTGGTTGAATCGTTAGGGTAGTTTTCCATGCATATTAATAATCAAAATTTTGTCATAGCCATAGGATTAGTGTTAATGAAAAAAGGGAAGTAACAATTATAAATATAAGTCTAGGATGAAGGTTTCTAGAAGTTGAACTGGTTTATATACGGAGATTTGCCTGCTGAACTGATTTGAGTTTTTGAGGTAAGTGTATGTAAGCAAGTTTATAATTGTTTAAATATCTTCTAAACGGTGCGAGTTAGGTAGGTATGTGTAATGAGGTAAGTTGCAGGATTTCCTGTGTGTTGTCCAAATCTTTTATTATAATTATTTGTTAATATAATAATTTATTTATTTATAAATTTTATTAAACGAAATTTAAATCGTAGAATTTCTTTTCTGAGATAAAATATGTTTCTATCGGGGTTGTTTATATAATTTCATAAAGAAAACTATATCTTATAAGGAAATGTAAGTATATATGTGTGTGTGTGTGTGTGTGTGTGTGTGTGTGCTTTCATATACCCTTAATTTTGTTTATATCTTGAGAATTAAGAATCGTAGCCACAAACTGTATTTATGTTTTCGAAAGGATTTTCGATGGAGAATGTATTTATATAGGAAAAATATATCCATATAAGGACATCAACAAAATTTATTCTTGAAATAAGGATATGTTTCAAATGAACTGTTGAATAAATGTTTCGTCATGGATTTTGTTATATTGTCATTATGACTTTTATTCCTTATTCACATCCTTTCTATTATTATTAATTTTGTTATTAACTTTTATATTTATTATTAAAATGGAACAAAAGTGAAAGGTTTGATATACAAAGATTTCTTTGTTTCTGAAGTTATATTTGACGATATAAAGAAATTGGTTGGTATTTTGTTATTTATATAATTATATGATTTTGTTTATTAATTGTTAATAAAAATATTACAATGTACCGATAATTTATAGTTTTCGTGCATTACGTGGGCGAGGTTATATTTCCTACATTTGTTTTTTATTCATTATTTACTATTTTATATTAATTTGTTAAGATTTTGTTGTTAATTTTGAAATGCTTAGATAAGGATGCGATATTAAGCTCTATTTTCTTTGTTACTTTACCGAACAGTCTGGAGAAGTGATTTTGGTATGTTCTGTTTTTTGTTAGTGAGGTTCTAGGGAAAATTTACTAGGAGCATTAAGGCTGTAATAGCGCCATAAGGTTGTGGTAAGAAGCGGCCATTTTGTATAAATCTTTAAATAATTTTAAGCGGTATATTCTTTTATTATGTGTATACCAAAGGCTTGACGGTGTTGTCTCCTAACACAGTCAGTCATAAATAATTAAAAATTTTTGAAAAATTTACACTGAACATGATTAGAGGTACTCTCGGCGCTGGGACGTGACAATAGTGTATAGCGTGAATTATTTTCGCCCATACATATACGGCAGGAAATTTACCTTAGTGACCGATCATAAGCCTCTAACGTGGTTAAACTCAGTAAAAGATCCAACCTCTAGATTGGCACGATGGCGACTTAAATTAGCAGAGTACGAATACGAGGTAGTATACAAAGCCGGAAAAAGCAACGTAAATGCAGACGCCCTTTCCAGAAACCCAATAATCCAAACACTGCCATTAAAACATAGAGAAAGAGCAAATTCCACATCCAGTGACGATACCGATGAGTCACTATATAACGCCCAAGCGGCAGATAAACCGAACAAAGAAAGCATTAAAGACAAAACAGCGATAAGTAATAACGACGGTGACAGTGATAACTCACAATCCGAGATGCGAAATTCCTCCGACGATGATAGCAATAGCTCAGATAACGAATCCTTATTCGAGAGCGCAAATATAATGGTACGACCCCATAGAGAATTCCTAACAGAAACTAACAGTCATTTAGCCCAGCGAAAAGATAATGTAGCAATTTTCGTAACAAACCAGGGAGAACCGGTAGACCAAGGAGCGCAAGATTTAGCTAGACATAACTTAATACCCAAGATAAAAAACGTTGAGATAGGAAAGGCCAAAATAATAGAGAACAAGAAACGATACATTATTGTATTAATATTAGAGAAAGGAGTATCCGAAATCGTCGAACGCGATAACTTGAAACTTGCCATAGGATCTTTACTCAACGTCGCGCGCGAACTAAACTTAGAATCGATATCAATAAGCAAAGGAGCAATAGGAAACATACAGTGGAACACCACATATAAAATATTAAGAGATACGTTTTGGAACGAAATAACAAAGATTATAGTATGCGCACATAAGGTCAGCACACCACCAGTCGAACAGAGACGTGAAATAATCATCGAAAACCATGCATCCACAATAGGAGGCCACAAAGGAATCACAAAAACATACGAGAGAATTAAAGAAAAATACTACTGGCCCCAGATGAAAAGAGACGTACAGAATGAAATCAATAATTGCCATGAATGCCAAATAAAGAAACTAGTACGAATAAAACCACGTCAACCTATGATTCTCACGGACACGCCTGAAAAGGCATTCGATAAAATTTCAATAGATATCATGGGTCCGCTACCTGTGACGAATTCCGGAAATCAGTATATACTCACAATACAAGACTTGCTCACAAAACATTCCACGGCTATCCCTCTAAAAAATCCAGGCGCTATCGATGTGGCAGATGCCTTAACACATGACTTTATCTGCATTTACGGAGCGCCTAAAGCTATCCTGACTGATCAGGGTACGCACTTCTTGAATAGCTTAATGAAAAATATAGCTCGAAAATTTAAAATCAAGCAGTTCAAAACCACTGCATATCGTCCACAGTCAAATGGATCGGTGGAACGCTCTCATCATGTACTATGGGAATATCTAAAACAATTCGTCAATATGAACAATGAATGGGATAAGTGCCTCAAAATAGCAAATTTCTCTTATAATACCAGTGTACATGAGGGAACGCGCTTTACACCACACGAATTAGTTTACGGAAAACTAGCTCGTACACCTATCGATAAAGATAATTTAGACAATGAACAAAACGAGAGTTATGCGAATTATTTAGAAAACTTGTATGACAAAATTTCACAAGCACAGAGCATAGCTCGCGATAATCTGATTAAGGCAAAACATAGATCTAAACAGTACTACGATAAAAAATCGAGAGAACGCAATTTAAGAGTAGGAGATAATGTATATTTGTTAAAGGAACCTATTAAAAATAAATTCGCTGACCAGTATATGGGTCCGTTCGAAATTATACAATTGTTAGAAAATAATAATGTAAAAATATTGACCAAACATGGCAAAACCAGAATAGTACACATAGATAAGTTAAAGAGGAAAGGGAATCGGAGCCCCCACCTCGCTGAACCCCACCAGGCATCAAAGAAGACATCACCGAAGACGAGCCTGAAGGGATCAGAGCACATTCAACCACCACAGCCAAAACATGGCCCTGCACCTAATAGCAATCCTCATTCTACCAACCCTCACGGCTGCACTGACCGGATACAATTGTGGAGGGAATGGACTAAACATAACCACATTGTCACTCCTCGACATAGGGAAATGTGACCTGGAACATATTGAACCAATCAAAACGGATATATTCATTCAATTACTCCAAACCTCAGAATTCGAAACAATCGATGTTTACCAATGCAAACTCGAAATAGATCGAAACGTTTACCACTGCGGGATGCATTCCCACGTATCGGTCGTAACCGAAGGAAAGAAACGATACGTCAAAGAAATGGGAGCATATAATTGTAAAAAGCTCCACGAAACAGGAACAGCGACATTAGGCAACGCCGTTGTTGATCGCCTCATCATTAACTCAACCAACTATCGTAGTGTTACGCTAGCTGGAATCGCTTACAGCGACGGACGATGCGCCGGAGCACAATACACGGATGGGTATGGCACATGGGAGGACGTAGTAGTCCAAGCCACCGTCAAAATCACCCTGAGAACCTTTACAACTCCATTGAAAAGAACAGCGGACAGAATTACGCTGAACTCAGGAACACAATGCACTGCATCCCAAGGAGGATGTAATGACTACGACGGTACCGAAACTTATTGGACCGTTCCGCCATATGATAGTTGTCATTTCAATAAATATGATGTCCTGTATGAAGGGACAGCAATAAAGTTGTCTCCACGAGATAACCAAACAGCACCTGAAATATATACCGTAACCACGGATGACACAACGTTTGCGTTAGCCCGAACTACAGAAGTAAACGTATGTGGATATAAACTCTACAATACGGAGCACCCTAAGTTATTAATATTTGAAACACAAAGGGGAAGAACTTTCCAATCAAAAACCCGCATATCTGTGGACAATCTCGACATCTTCACATATGTGAATTCAAAATTTGTATACGTGGAAAAACACGTTAAAACCCAATTAACGAGATTGTATAGAGACATCATGGAACAGAAATGTGCTATGGAGCAACAAATATTACAAAACGCTCTATCATTATCCAGCATAGCGCCAGATGAAATGGCATTTCGGATTATGAAATCCGCGGGATACACGGCAGTTACAGCCGGTGAAATAATCTATATTATTAAATGTGTTCCAGTGCAGTGTCGAATACGACGCACGGAAGAATGCTATAATGAGCTACCAGTAACATATAAAAATAGCTCATATTTCCTCCTACCTCGATCCCGAATACTTACAAAAACCGGGACGATCAAAGATTGTAACGAGCTCCTACCAAACTTATTTAAAATAGACGAAACATGGTACAGAGCAACCACTAATATGGTGGAATCATTGCCGCCACCGGTAATACAACCACTGACCAAGCCCGCATGGAAATATGTAAGCCCAGATACACTGGCCACTAGCGGAATATATACAACGGAAGACCTCGATAGACTACGAAACCATATTAAAACCTTCCATGTTAAACACAATAGCTAGAGGAGCGATGGGACAAGACGTCCCTCGAGGAAGCATATCCATGATCAACCTTCTCGATGAAGAAGCTCTTGATCACATTGCAGAAAGCGCAGGCAAACGCCTCTGGGATGGATTCATCACTTTTGGATCTGCCAGCGCCGGAGTATTGGCACTATTTATTATCGGGAGATTGATAAAACTAATAATAGATACTCTAATCCATGGGTACGCGATCCATTCAATCTACGGATGGAGCCTCTACCTGCTAGGTGCATTATGGTCATCAGTAACCAACCTGATACTATTTTTGGGAAAATCCCGGAAAAACGAGGATAGTGGTGGTAAAGAAAGGACATTTATTGCGGAATACCACCCAGCAGCACCAGTGGAAGACCCTACCAACAACGCTCAACCAAGAACGAACGAACAAATAAACGAACAACAAACGGACAATGACGAACTATCTTACGTAGAATTAAGGAAAATACTGTTACAAAAATAAGAAGACAACGATGTCAGTATAAGTAGCTATAATGCGGAAAATGCGAGTCCATCGACTCACATTTTAAAATAAGGAGGGGGGTGTCACGTCAAGCGCGTAGACATACCTTAAAAAATTTTCAAAACAACCATTTCAATATATAAAACTTTAATTATTACGTTTAATTCCATTTATTTCAGCGTATATATATATAAGAATATATTAAAAATAAAAGACGTGATGCGTCCCTGGATGAAGAACATCCCTACCACGGGAGCCACTGGTACCCCTCCCCACGACCACCGGGGCCCTACCACCAGTGCCTCCCACGCAAGCGCCGCCGCTCCCACCAGAGCGCCGCCGCACTTCAAGCCGCCGAAAACGAAGGAGCTCAGTGCAGAGGCCCCTTCGTGCAGTTCACATCGAGTCTCCAGCCGGGAAGGTTCCTGGCTCGTGAACACATCCTCTCTTAGGATCGGATGCGAGTACTTTAAGTTCAATTCTCGGCACGTTAGCGTGTTAAACCGAGAACCTTTCTTTATTTCAATTCTAATCGTAAGAATCATTATTCAATTCTATTTATAAGACTAGTACGGTTAAGTCATTAATATTGTTCATTATATTATTCACTTTTAATCTCAAATATACGAAGTGAAAATTGAATCGCGAGTGATTATTAGCGAATCCCACCTATTCTATCCTAGCGAAACGAATGAACCGACCGAGTTCGCGAGGATAAAGAGATCTTTCAAACCACATTGAATAAATTAAGAACCTGAATGAAAACATACTAGTTCGTTGTATCGATCCTCTGGATTGACGCTGTTACGTGCTTGACACGCCGGCGCCTCGACGAGGAACTACAACGATCTATCTATTCCAAATTCTAAATTCAAGTTATATTTTAATCATCAAGGTTTCGTGCACTCGTGCATGCACCAAACGTGCGGCGCTCCTGAGAGTCGCCCGCGAGGCACAACACCTTGTCGGAATCGTGAATAGTGCGTAAAATTAAACGCAAATTAATACGGAATATTGTGTTCTCATGATGCATTGAGTTGCGGCGCTCACTGCAGAGTCGCCCGTGAGACATAACATACCGCAGATAACGCTATCGCTTGCGTCACCCAGCGCATTCCTCTGTGCAAGAGCACAGCTTAGAGTCACGAAATAAAATTCATAATGAATTATTACAGTAAGATCTCTTTGCGATGCCACTGAAACGTCATCACCGTTCAGGTCGAAAACAATCACTGAAAAAACTCTTTAATAAATTGAACAATCGACTTCCTCGACATTTGCAAAACCTGCTTGGTGCCGAGTCAGTCTACGACAAAAACTACGAACGATTATTCTCCGGAAGCTTTTGGTCACCGAGGCCGCCTCCAACGTGGAAGCTGACCCCTATCACCTTCCGTACCCCGAGATTGCCGCCGCTGCGGATGCTCGCCACGGATCCGCGGAAGAAGAGATATATGGAAATCAGGAGCGAAATTCTCTACAACTACTACTAAAGGTAGGACAGATATTATTGCTGCATGCACTCGAATTTAGAAAACCGCAAATGTGCAGGGGACAACTCGAGAGACCGCGAAAATCGAAAACTTCCCCTGCCGCAATTTACACTCATCGCATAAATCTTTGTCATTGCATTACCGAATTCGGTTACGGGTTGTTCGGTATCGCCAGCGATTATAACAACGCAGGACTCTTGTGCCATCAGTGCAAGGTAGATTGTGAACGAATTCATCCCGAACAACAATTTCAATTGGTACTAAGACATTTCATTCGTATCGGAAATAGGCCAGTGCCGCGAAAGTGCGAGCACTGCCCGACTGAGTTGTCCATTTGTCGCGGAATAAACAATTGCGACGCGTGCGTAGACGCCTTCGTTGCTTTTCTAAACCACTTACGAGAAGAAAATCAAACGTTTGAATCATTACCAGACCCGACTATTATAGACGTCGACAACAGCATCGGGACGCATGAAATTATTTTCTCAAGAAGACTTAGTTTCTTCCTGCATAATTTACATAGACAAAATACTCAACGAAATAATTAGAGTCTCCCAATCAAACAGAATCTTTGCCGCTCGAGATCTCTGTCATTCAATTGAAATCGCTACAAAATTTCGATTCAGAACCTTTGCCGCTCGAGGTTCCTTGTCATTCATAAAATAAAAATTTTCATACGAAATTTCCCCCATACAGCCCGGTGTGAATACTGTTTCGATAGAATCGAATCAAATATCGCCCGGACGTAACAACGTTGCGTCATTGCCGACGTAACACGCGCATATCTATAATGGTCGTTAGTCGGCCAATCAGCGCGCGGCTGACCGGAGATGATGCGCAACAGCAACGCGAGCCTTATTGTAGTATTAACAATTTTACAACTAATTAGATTCATTGTTAGCATGATTTTATTTATTATTATTATTTAATTTTATTACTTATATTCATTATAGTGTATTTTCACTGGTGGTAAGGCGCAACGCGTGATATGTTGACGGCAGGAGAGCCGGTTATACAACTTTGGCGGTTAGAGTAGTGGCGCTTCTGCGTGATAAAAGGAGAAGGAAAAATTTTACCCGTTGGCTCTCCTGACGTCACATAACTTACATTTAGAAATTAGAATTATAATACGAGAATGTGGACATTGACCGCTCCTGCCCGCATGGATAAAAAGGGGGGCCAAGACAAAGACAAAATTAAATTACGCGACATTCACACTCACGGATGTACGCTTCGCGTCGCAACTTCTTCCTCCGCAGTGGCGGCCCAGCGTCGGCGGACGGCCCGAGGCGGCATCGCGAGCATCCCATCGCCAGCGGGGCGAGAGGGAGCTTGGTACTGGCGGACGCCGGACACGTGCTCCACGTAGATGTCCCTAGACCAGCGGATGGTATCCGAGACGATCAGCCGCCGCATCATTGAGGCGTACGGACCGCCAATCCGCAGCACCTTCAAGACAGCTTCGTTTCTCAGATCCCACGACCCGAGACCTTATTCACCCTCCCTCTTATTCGGGGGCTCGAGCCATGCTTGATGCAATCCTCCTGTCGCGCTCCAGAGGATTATTTGTATATTTGCCAATGGCGTTGGAGAGTGTCGCCGTTGCAGTCCGACCTGCATCCATCGAGAGAATAGGACCGTCATCTCTGGAGTACCTAACGGGATTCGAAAGAATACATGTATATATATATATATATATATTGTAATATATGTATATGTATGTATCATTGTATTGTTGACGTGTTATTCTAAACACGTTATTTGCGATAAATATCATCACGCCCGGTAGTCGAAAGGATAAGATGCCTGCCCGGTAAGCAGGAGATCCAGGTTCGATTCCTGGCTGAGGTGGTATTTTTTTCGCAAAATAATTACGAGTTTTCACGACTGGTCTGGCCCCGCCGTGACGCACACCCTCCCTTCTTTATTGTTCTATCGACGACGAAGGCCGTCACGACACGGTACCCCGCCGCTGGAGCTCCTCAGCCAGGGAGAGTACTTGGCGATCTTCCTCCCCCTGGCTTCCTCGAAAGACATCCAGCGGTTTTCAAAGGGCACCGTGACGTCGCATATGACGACACTCTTGAAGAGCTCGTGCCTGACCACGAGATCAGGTCGTAGCTCCCCAAGTTCCCCGTCGATGCCCTCAATCCGCTGGTTGACCCGTTTGTCACCAGGCAGACGGCAAGCCTTCCAGAGGCGGTGCAAGACGGCATTGTGCTCAGCTGTATTGCGGCAGCATGGACGCCGCAATGACCGAGCACATGTGGTAAGGTCTCGATACCTCCCGCACCGCCGACAGCGCGATCACCGTCCCCAACGCCGCGCCGTTGAGGGGAAGGACATCGAGACGAGCTCGATGTACGAAGCGCCAGTCGGCGAAGCGGGTGAAGCTGCCGCCGCGAATGAAGTGATTGCTCACTGGCACTCGCGACGACACCTCGAAGACCTTACCTTGATCGGGCTTGTTGAGCAAACGCTCCGCGTAGTGCTCGGCTACAGCTGAGCGCAACCGATTCACCACCTGGTTACGCGCTCCAGGTGGGATCTTAACCGCGGCGCCTCTGTCCCCGGCACTCGACGATCATCTCCTCGGTCTCCGGCACCCATCGCCACCGCAGCAGCAACCGCTCGGACAGCCTTCGCGCGGCATTCCGCGCCCTCGACCAGAGGGATTTTTCCCCTCCGCCCCTCAGCCTTCCCTCCTGCGAGCCAGAAAGGAAAGCGGCGATGTCTTCGCAACCAGGGGCGTGGCCGATCCTGCGCTGAACCACCCCCGTCAGTGATCCCCAGGCCAGACGCCTGACGGTGGCATCGCCAGCCGTAAGCATACGGAAGGCGTGTGCCACCGACAGGACGTCCGCCAAATCAGCTAACGGAAGGAGTCCACATCCCCCCCATCGCGGGGGCATGTAGACTCCCTCCGCGCTGGCACGCTGGGGGAGATTCAGCCAGGATTTCGCGAATCTACGAATCGCGAGATCCGCGGCCGTGAGGGGACGCTTCTCCACACTGGCTCCCCGCAGCAGAAAATCTAATCGCGGTAGGATGAAGGTCCCGACAATATCGCATTTCTGCCACGGGCGAGGAGGGCGCGATCCACCGCGCGAACGTCCGAGAGGAGGTCCCCGATGGTGGCGTAGGGTGTCTGGTCGACCGAGAATCCCGTCGGGACACCGAGGTGGGTGTAAGGCTCTGCCAGGTGACGCACTGGTTGGCCCTGGATGCTGAACGACGTCGGTAGAACCCTGCCGCAACCACCCGTGCCGATGTGCAGGGTGGCGCACTTGGCAGGGTGGAACCCCCACCGACGCCGCTTCAGCCTCCACTGCATTGAGCAGTCTCCTCTACTCTCCGGAGCTTGTCAGGAGTGCAATGTCGTCCGCATAAGCCAGAACACTAAATTTACTATTAAACATGTGGTACCGCGTCGACATCGGCCGGCTGCACGCAGCACCGAGTCGATCGCGAGGTCAAAAACAATCGGGCTCAGCGGACAACCCTGGCGTACTCCGGAGCGTATGGGGATGGGCGCGGTGAACCCCTCGGCGGTGCGCACCCGCGTAGTGCAGCCGTCGTACATCGAGCCCCATATATTTATGAGGCCCTTAGGCACCGCCGCTCCAGCCAGAGCACGGCGGATCGTCGCGTGCGGGATCGATCCAGTTGGATAGGTCCAGCCACGCGACGACCGCCTGCCTCCGGCTCCTCCTCGCGTCAGTCAGGGCCTCCTGAAGGACGAAATTGTGCTCGAAGCATCCCTCGTCCCTCAGAAAGCCCTTCTGGGCGGGACTCGTCGGCGGTTGGCGACCGCCCAGTCGGTCAGACGATCGGCGAGAATCGCGGCGAAGAGTTTGGGGACGGTGTCTCCCAAAGCGAGAGGGCGCTGTTCTCCAGCATGCCCCGGTCTCCTTTCTTGTATACAAGAATTGTACTGGAGGTCTTCCAGGACGCGGGGACTGCCTCGAGCCGTAAGCAGTACCGTGCACATTGCTGTGAGGAGCCGCGTTCCCGGATCCGCCCCACGGAGGTCAGAGGTGACGCCGTCGGGACCCGGCGCAGAGTTATCTACGCCGGAGCCGACGGTCCACCTCTCGCTCCAGGAAGGATTCAGGAGGTACGCGAACTCCTCCTGCGAACCCGAGGGGTCAGTGCGCTCGGCTTCCACGCCGGAGCCCGCCAGGATCTCCTCGCCACGGTACAAGCGCTCGAAGTACTCCTGAACCTGACGTCTCGGCACCTGGCACGAGTCGGCAGGCCCCTGGAGCACCTCTCGCACAGCCTTGCGGCGATCGCCCTGTAGAGCGCCTGTAAGCGTTTGGCCTCACGCAACCAGTCCCCGCGTGCTTCTCCCGACGCAGAGGGCCGGCCGACCCCCTCGCCACTGGCGCCCTCCTCCGGACCGACACCCCCCCGATCGACGCGACCCCGCCCCACGCGACCGAGCTGGACGGTCTTGGGAGCCGGCGGCGGCGCCGCGAGCCCTGTCCGCCACGACCTCCCCGAAGAACGCCGCGACTTCCGCCGCGAACGCCTCCAGTTCGGCGCGCGTAGCGACCGCCGGTCAAGGGCCAGCCTGTCGCGCACAGCCAACCGCTCACGCCTGACCCGCATCGCTGCGGAACAGGCGCCGGTTGACGGCGCGACGGCTGACCGCCCGCGACGTCGGCGCGGCTCGCGACCCCGTCGCCCACTCCCCCTTCCACCGGCAGAGGCCGGAGACGCCCCGCCTTCCTCACGGGGCGCCACGACGGACGCTTGTGCGCGTCGCCGAGCCATTACACCGCGGACATTCACGGGAGCACACGGATGTACGGCACTCACTCATCTCCAGTACCGTCCCGGTTATCTCCTCACGCCCGCCCGCGATGTCCCGCAACAAACCGCCGCCTCACTTGTCGGTGGAGCTTTGTGGGCCGTCCTCTCATTGTTGTTTCCGTCTGTCGCCGACGCTGGTGGCGGTGTGACTCGCGACTCACGCGGCCCCGATGTCGCCGGCGACACGGAGCCGACGGAACTGCCGCTCGAGCGGCGCCTCCTCGCTCTTCTCCCTTATTGCATCTCCACTCGCCACCCAGCTGGTCCCCCTCGCTGGTCGCTGGTGGTGGCGTTGTGGTGGCCGCACCCCGCTGCCGCCTCGCTGCTGCCCCCTCGGCCGATGGTGGAGTTGGCGCTGGGGGCGTCCTTCGCACGACCGCCGTGCACGGTGACGTTCCCCTTGCTGACAGGGGAGGGGAGTGGCGTATCGCTGGTGTGTGCCACTCCCCGGCGGCGGAACCGGCGGACATCACCGGTCCGCCGCACACCGACGTCGTCAGGCATGTCGTCAGCGTTGCCGGTATCGACGTCGCGGGGGCAGGCCGATGGCGTGGCCCACGGTGGGGTCCCCGTTGGACTGCCGCGGGTGTTCTGCGGCAGGCTGGGGACCCGCGCGGGGGTCTCTCCGGGGGCGTCCCGTACAGGTCCCCCGCGCTCCGCGTCACGCCGCCCATCTCCTGCCGCGCTATCTCCGCGATCTTCTCGGCTGAGACCGCGATCACCCGGCTAATCGCTGCTGCTGTCGTTGCTGCTACTTCGCCGCCGCGGATGTAGTTGGCGGTGGCGTCCTTGTCACCACCGGTGGAGAAGTCCTAGCCACCGGTGGTGTTATGCCGGGTGATCGCTGCAGGCTCATGTTGCGGCCCCCCTCACCGCCGAACGTGGGTGTTCCCCCGCTCAAGGGTGGCGAATGAACCACCCTCTTGCGGAGGACAGGGGGGGATGGTCTCAGCCTGGGCGCGGAGCCGCTCTTCTCGGTCGACGCGCCTGCCGCCCGTGCCTGTTGTGGTGGACTGCGGCCACGGCGGCCTCTTCCTCGCTGCTCCCCTCCCAAATGCGAATAATTCGCCGCTGGAGTTGGCGTCGCTGGCTGCTCCGGGTGGTGATGGAGTTTGGGAGGGGACGCGCGTCGACCTTGTCGCGGGCGGCGGTTTGGCCACCACTGCCCGCTGCTCGCGGTGCCCTTGCACCGCGGGCCGCGCTGTGGTTGGCTGGCCGCGCGCGGTCGACCGCGATGCACTGGGCACCGCGGGCGCCGCGCTGGTGGTGGTGGCCATACGGATGGGCGCGTCTACTGCATCTACCGACAACACACGACACTTACTTGTCGAGCGGCGGTCGTCGTCCTCGTCCTTCACAGCGGCTCCTCCTCCTGACGTTGGTGATAGGCGGGGCGCGGCTTTCCAGTGGCGGTACGCTCCGGGCACCGCTGGTAACCGGCGACGATCTCCTCGTCACCGTTGTGCCCGCTGTTACGGCCGCGTATGAGGGGACGTCTCATTACCGGTGCTGGCACTGCAGATGGCGATGGGTGGCGGTGGAGCGCAACCCGCGGCCGCGGATCAGCAGCCCTGCGCCGCGTCAGCCCGTCGGCCGCCGCCGTCGATCGCGCGGTCGCGCTCGCCGCACTGGTTTCACGCGTCACACCGCGTTCATGTGACGTCCTAGGAAGTCCTGATAGATCGGACGGAGCCGAAATTAACAGATCCTCGACTGCTACACTCACACGTTATTTGTGGGATTCTTTTCCGTGCGGTTAAGAGGGTAAAACCTCAGGATTAGATACTGCGAAGGAAGTGGGTAACAGGAATGTCGAAATGACTTTTATTTTTAGGAAAGAGTTTCGATTTTGGGAATAAGGAATAATATAATATCACACTTGTGGTATTTGAATCGGAATTTATTCACTGTTATAAATGATTGATATATATATATATATATATATGTATATATGTATATATATTTTAGCGAGTGAGTGGAAGTACAAGTGCAAAAATGTACGTGCGCGTACAAATGCGAAATGGGAAATGCGAAATGCGAAATGCGAAATGCTGAATGCTAAATGCTAAATGCTGAATGCTGAATGCTGAATGCTGAATGCTGAATGCTGCTCAAAGGTATCGTCGCTTGAGGCTTTTATATGTTGCCAAAACATGGAAGTAGGGGTGACCTAGATTCCAATGTTATGATTCTACAGGTCTGAATAAAGCCTTTCATTATGAGTCAGCTATGATTCACGCATTTAAGACCTTCTGGTTGTTCTTGACATAGTTTTCTATTGGTCGACTTAGCTATGAGTCAGCGATGACTCGTGGTACTAAAATATTATGGCGCCCTTGACATTTAACGTTGGCCTACTTTCGCTTACAACTGATCATGAGTCACATTTGTGATTAAGTATTATGGCGGCCTTGACATTTAACGTTGGCTTATTTTCGCTTACAACTGACCATGAGTCACACTTGTGACTAAGTATTATGGCGGCCTTGACATTTAACGTTGGCTTATTTTCGCTTACAAACTGACCATGAGTCACACTTGTGACTAAGTATTATGGCGGCCTTGACATTTAACGTTGGCTTATTTTCGCTTACAAACTGACCATGAGTCACACTTGTGACTATTCGATCGATCTATTTTTATTTTCAAAGAGTTATACTTCGTTATAATAATTCCTTTTCATACAATTTGCTCGAATTTAAGCTTTTATAATAAATATTAATCATCGCAATATCGTTTTAGATATACTTTACAATTTTTATAATAATAATGATTACATCGTATAATTAGTATATCTAAAATATGTCAGTATAACTCTTTTTACATTTGTAATACATTATTTATTAAATGTTTTCAGGTACAAAATGGCTCTGATTGTGATTGGTTGAATCGTTAGGGTAGTTTTCCATGCATATTAATAATCAAAATTTTGTCATAGCCATAGGATTAGTGTTAATGAAAAAAGGGAAGTAACAATTATAAATATAAGTCTAGGATGAAGGTTTCTAGAAGTTGAACTGGTTTATATACGGAGATTTGCCTGCTGAACTGATTTGAGTTTTTGAGGTAAGTGTATGTAAGCAAGTTTATAATTGTTTAAATATCTTCTAAACGGTGCGAGTTAGGTAGGTATGTGTAATGAGGTAAGTTGCAGGATTTCCTGTGTGTTGTCCAAATCTTTTATAATAATTATTTGTTAATATAATAATTTATTTATTTATAAATTTTATTAAACGAAATTTAAATCGTAGAATTTCTTTTCTGAGATAAAATATGTTTCTATCGGGGTTGTTTATATAATTTCATAAAGAAAACTATATCTTATAAGGAAATGTAAGTATATATGTGTGTATGTGTGTATGTGTGTGTGTGTGCTTTCATATACCCTTAATTTTGTTTATATCTTGAGAATTAAGAATCGTAGCCACAAACTGTATTTATGTTTTCGAAAGGATTTTCGATGGAGAATGTATTTATACAGGAAAAATATATCCATATAAGGACATCAACAAAATTTATTCTTGAAATAAGGATATGTTTCAGATGAACTGTTGAATAAATGTTTCGTCATGGATTTTGTTATATTGTCATTATGACTTTTATTCCTTATTCACATCCTTTCTATTATTATTAATTTTGTTATTAACTTTTATATTTATTATTAAAATGGAACAAAAGTGAAAGGTTTGATATACAAAGATTTCTTTGTTTCTGAAGTTATATTTGACGATATAAAGAAATTGGTTGGTATTTTGTTATTTATATAATTATATGATTTTGTTTATTAATTGTTAATAAAAATATTACAATGTACCGATAATTTATAGTTTTCGTGCATTACGTGGGCGAGGTTATATTTCCTACATTTGTTTTTTATTCATTATTTACTATTTTATATTAATTTGTTAAGATTTTGTTGTTAATTTTGAAATGCTTAGATAAGGATGCGATATTAAGCTCTATTTTCTTTGTTACTTTACCGAACAGTCTGGAGAAGTGATTTTGGTATGTTCTGTTTTTTGTTAGTGAGGTTCTAGGGAAAATTTACTAGGAGCATTAAGGCTGTAGTAGCGCCATAAGGTTGTGGTAAGAAGCGGCCATTTTGTATAAATCTTTAAATAATTTTAAGCGGTATATTCTTTTATTATGTGTATACCAAAGGCTTGACGGTGTTGTCTCCTAACACAGTCAGTCATAAATAATTAAAAATTTTTGAAAAATTTACACTGAACATGATTAGAGGTACTCTCGGCGCTGGGACGTGACATCTCCATCCGTGGAGAAGTTCGGTCTCCGAACTTTATAATAACTAATGTTTTATTTAATATATATATATATATATATTTATATTTCTTTTTTGCGTATACGTGTGTATATTATTGCTAGTGTTTTCCTCCTTCTAGTCGTCTGTCTTCTTGTATGTGTGTTATATGTGTTTTTTTTTCTTTTTCTTCCACCTTTATTGTTAATATTATTATTGTTAAGATCGTTAAAGGTATTTTATGAAATGGTTATTAAGAGAAAGGTGTAGGTTATTTGCGCAAATTTAATTAATTAATGGTTATATATGCTACGTGAGGAAGATTAATAAGCTTAATATATTTATTTTTATTAAGTTATATATATTTATTAGATTACATGTTCGTTTCAGGCATATCTTGTTATTATTATTTTTGTTATGAGTCTTCAGTCTCTCCACATGCATCAAATATTATGAAACATTTTTATTTCTATAATTTTTCTCTCCCTTTTTTTTGTTACTCTTATTTCTATCGTTATGACTATTGTTAGAATGGATATGGTAGTTGGATATGATTGAAGGATAATATTCTTTTCCCCTTTTCTTTTCCATCACCTTTTTATTTTATTTGTTAGTAATTGCATTACATACATTGGCACGCGTAATGCATGTGCGCATGCGTGTATATAAAATCGCATAATGATAAAAAAAAACTTTTCTTGTTATTTTGTATTTCTATTATAATATAAAGAGAAGCATAATTTTTTTGTTGTGTATGTATATATGTATTATCGCTGGTAGCTGTTGTGTAAGAAGATACGATTATATCTCCGCGGCAGAAGCTAAAATAAATCTCGCGGCATAGCTATCTCGCACAACAAAGTATATACTAAATGGTCGACACGGCCTTCACGGTCTATCACATGTCGCCTGCAATTAAAACAATCTATCGCGCGCCTCGCTCGCAATAACAGCTTGTAACAGCGCCCGCAATGTAGTGTGGTATTCTGCAACGTTCGCGAAATGGCATGCAAATGTCGCCATAGCGCACGCTGGCGGTTTGGCACGCAAAAAGTATGCTCGGATGTAGCACAATTCGCACACAATATCACATTGTCGGAAATTTGCACATACCATGCTGATAAACAATAGAGTTTGTATGCGGGCATTGAATTCAAATTTAAATAGTCACGATAATAAGGTGGCACGAGAACACTGTGCGATCGTCCAAGAGGGGGAGAGCTCTGGGGTATTGGTATTCCTCTTTCACTTACGGGATGTTCGTTTCGCTGTGGAGGTTCCAGGTCGTCGTAAGTCCTCTCTGATGCCTCTTCAATCTGCGTCGTTACGTCACGCCTCTCAGCTGGCGCATTGACGTAGGTTGCTTGCGGTCCCATTTCCATGTACTCGGGCTCGGAGTTGCTTGGACTTCCGGTTGCTGCGGCTGAGACAGATCTATGCTCATCGGCCTCTGAATTGCTTGCCTCTGGCGGTAACTCAGCTGGCGGTCGCTGTTGATTTTCCACGGTGTCGATTCCTGCGTCAATTTCTTGCAGTAGATCTCGGATGAGATCAGATGTTGGCGTAATCGTGGCGGGCTCTACCGGCGGAATTGTCTCATATTCCCGTCTGGGGAGTTGTGGAATGTGGATGGGCTCTCTTTGATAAACATCGGGGTCCGTCGGTCCGATATCCATCCCTGGCCAGACGTCTCGTCCTTCCGATATCGGCGAGAGGCTAGTAGATGCAGTTCCGTTTTCCGGAGGGTTTCGCATATATGAGCGAGTGGGGCGGTATCGACTGCCCATATTGCTCATTCGACGAAGTCGTCCTAAAACTCGGGACCACTGTAAATGTTGCTCCACAATGCTGGCTCGTCTCTGCATTCAGATCTTTCCCTTTGATTTCCTGCAAGTGACCACCCAAAGATTTTAATAAAAAATTTCAGGTCTTACCGGATGTCACTTACGAGACGGTGCAATGCTCTTCTTTAGCGTTTGTAGCAATGACGAGACTCTGAGGCTGCTCTTCATTAAACTGAGTGCAAGCACTCTCAGAGCATGCGTTTTTATTTTCTATTGAGGGGCGGGAGGAGGTATCATTGCTCCTTTGTTTCTTACAGCAACGCTCGTGGACTTGTCTTGCCACGTCACAGATCCAGGAATTCCTGCAAGCCAAGGACAAGGCGAGCAAGAGTATCCCGAGTAATCCGATACTGCATGCAGCTGCACTATACACGGTGAAGCGTGAATTTTGCAACTTCCTTTCTTTGATCTGGCGTGCCTTTTCTATAATATCGTTAAACGATGCTTCTATATTGCTATGATTGGTTATCCAAATTTCATGCGCGGCTTCTGTGAAATTAATTTTATATTCCCTTTGGATAGGCTCATATAATTCTAGAATGCTTAAATTATTCGTGGGGATGAAATGTTGAGCGAATGTTGTAGTCTGATAAGCTGGATGACTCATAGTGGCCGTTCTCGCTCTAATCTTACATCCTTGTTGCACAGAAATTATTCCAGAATTATTTATTTCAAATTGCTTTGTTGTATGACGGCAATTTAGTCGCACAATTTCTTTTTCTGTTGTAGAGTAAATCCAATTTCCTGGAGTAGTCAGAGCTTTCCAATATGTATCTTGAAGTTCCATAATTTTTATTTTACATTTATTAGGCTTTATATTTTTATTCAATAAAATCTCGACGTCACAGCTTGGAGTCTGCCTTATCTTTTTCAAGGGGAACGTAGCTGGGCAAATAAAGATACTGTCGGATGCTATGCATTCCTCTAGCTCTCCTTGACGGAATTCGTAGAAATTATCGGCGTCTTCATTTAATGCTATATGCGCTATCTCGGTTTCAATTGTTGCAAATTTTGTTGTGTCAAATGACTGTCTAACGGGTAATGGTATTGATTTATAAAGTTTATATTTTCCAGGTGTTAGCAATGGAATTTGCAAAATATAAACAAGACGATCTTGTAGATATGCAACGTGCAGGGTAGAAATTTTTATTAACCGATCGATTCCTTCTTTATTAATAGCTACAGGAAATTCAGCATACGGAATTTGTTCTTGAATGTGTTTAGAATTTTTTATTAAATATTGTGGCGATATTATTCGTGGATGTATTAATCCTTGTTTTCCGAATAATATTCCGTCTATTAGAATATTCAAATCGATTTCATGTTCTAATATTGCTATATTTATATCCTCTATTACTCGTTCGATATCGTCATTAATTCTATTTCGAATAATTACGTCGGTTACATTTTTATATTTTTCATCTATATACTGTCGAAGATCGGCTAGCTGCGTTTTTATCTTGAGGGTCACGTTGTACAGTTCCCCGAAACGTGAGCGTGTTGCGATAGTTTGATTGATAAGTAGCGTCGCAAGATCGTTGGTTTTATTTTCGACATGTTCTATCGCATTATTAATATAATAAAAATCTTCTGCAGTTAGTGTTCCAAATAAAACTTTACTCAATTGCCCGATGAATTCTAGGGGAGCTCTTTTCATTCGTGATCCTATGAGCAATTCGTGAATATGAAATTTATATTGCTTTATTTTATTAATTTTCCTTGTTAATTCTGCGAGTTGTTTTCGACCAGTACTACATGTATATGGAATTTGGTCGCATTGCAGCTTCGTTCGGTTTATTTCACGTTGAAGCCCTTCGGATACGCCTATGACATCATCTAAATTGATGTACATTATCATTTTCCAAGATATATCTGACGTGCGCATCTCGCCTAACGCCTCGTAGAATATTCCCGGATTATTTTTTAATTCCGTTATTGAATATTCGTTCTCCGTCATCCCTGATCTGGAATGCGAGCAGGCTTTGTTCTATTTACATGTATAATTTTGGTTTTATTTCGAGAGATTAAAATTTTTATATTATTATTTTCTAAGACTTCTATTATTTTGTACGGACCGGTATATTCATCATCAAATTTATGACTCTTTTTCGGCTTTAATAAATAAATAAAATCTCCCTCCTTATATCTTTGTGTTTTTAATTTTCGGTCATAATAGTATTTATAACGTTCTTTAGAGTTGCTTAAATTTGATGCTGCCAATTTCCTTAAATCTGCTAATTTGTCAATCAATTCGTTCACGTAATCATTATAAGTTTCAAAATCGTCATCATTTTTTATTTGAGAAGGTAACCGTGCTATTTTTCCAAATACTAATTCATAAGGAGTAAATTTTGTTCCTTCGTGTACGCTAGTGTTATATGAAAACATAGCATGCTCGAGCCAATTATCCCAATCTCGCTCGTTGGTAATATAATGCTTTAGATATTCGGTTAATACATGGTGACTTCGTTCTATCGAACCATTTGATTGCGGATGAAAGGCGGATGTACGATATTGTTTAATTTTAAAATATTTTGCAAATTTCTTCATCATAGAACTCGTGAAATTTGATCCTTGATCTGTCAATATTGCTTTGGGGCTACCAAATTGACAGATAAAACGTCGAGTAAATGCTTTTGCAATTTCCTCTGAATTTGTCTGTACGAGAGGCACGGCAATGGAATATTTTGTTAGCAAATCCTGAATAGTTAAAATATATTCATTGTCATTTTCTGTTACAGGTAGCGGTCCTAGAATATCCATTGAAACTTTGTCGAATGCATCGACAGGTGTATCGGTTATTATCATTGGCTGTTTTGTTTTTACGCGTACTAATTTTTTCTTTTGACAGCTATTGCAAGCTTGAATATAATTTTCAACTTGTTTTTTCATGTTATGCCAATAATATTTGTGACGTATCCGCGCCACTGTCTTCGCGATTCCCTTGTGTCCTCCGACACTGGATTCATGACATTCATGTATGATATGTAATCTCTCTTCTAGTTTCGGTATGCATATTTGTCCCTTACATATTGTTATCTGTATATTAGTATTTAGGAATGTTAATCGCATAATGTTGCGTATTCTAAACCATGGCACATCGATATTACTTTTACTCTGCGATATATCTGCGTGTAAAATATTCGATCGTATCATTTCACTTTTTAATTCTTTAAAGGCGTTTACAATATCATTTTCTCTTATTCTATTATTTAATTCTTCTTTAATTATTAATCCGAATATTTTTCTATTGTTCCTGTCCATAGTTAATACATGTCCCATTATTCCTTTAAAATTTGAAGGTTTTTGATATAATTTTCTTTCTATTAATTCTTGACCTATTTCGTCTACCGGTTCTCCTTTTGTATTTACAAAACATATTATATTATTATTTTTCATCCAAATGTGGTCTCGTGATTCTAAGGTATTGATTGGAACTTCAGAGATTTCTTTGATTTTTGGTTTTGGTTTTTCCTTGATTATTTTATTGTTTTTCGCAGACTTTTTATTTCTCTTTTTATTGGAAGACATTGGCTTAGATAATTTTTGTATTTCTCTATTTTTATTCTTACTCTTCTCTAATGGGCGTGGTTTAGCTTTACGAGAAGGTGGCGAAAATATTTCTTCCGATTCAGTTTTATCGGTATTGTCGCTTGGCGTTTTTGGATTTCGATAATTCATGGGACTATTCTCAATTTCAAATTCCATTCGTTCGCTACTGGACGAAATTTCCATCGCTTGGATTTCATCTTTATTTAAAGGGATATTTTCCTCTAATATTTGGATAGAATCAGTATTTTTTAATTTTGATTGTGACCTTTTTATTTTTTCGTGTTGCGTTCCTATAGAGATTTTAGGAGGTGAATGGACATCAACTTTCACTTCTATATTTCTTTCAACTTTAAAACTATCGCTTGAATGTGTGGCAATATCCATAGGTTCTTCTTCTAAATATTCATATTTATGCATATTTATATTAGGTTTCTTTTTATATGGATCACCCGTTGTATTGTCTCTGCTCGCGCGCTTGCGCGTTGCTGCAACGGCGCTGTAGTCCATCGGCGTTTCCATTTCCTGATGCTGTCGCGTGGCGGCGTCGCCATCGGTATGACGCTTGACTGAATCACGCCCTTCAGCCGTATTCACAGGCCTCGCCATTTCCTTAACGTTGTCGTGGTGTTTTACTATACTTTCAGAACTTGAAGTTTTAGAAGGCTTCCGTTTTTTTCTTCTTCGTTGCAGTTTGCGATGTTCCAGATTCGATGAGCTACTCTCTCGCTTTCTCTTTTCTCCCTTTCTAATAATTTCTGAGCCATCGGTTTCATAATCAGTATCATAATAATATGATGCTGTACTATCACTGTCGCTGCTTTCTAAGTCAGCTATAAATTTACTTCTGGGCGGTTCTTTTAATTCATCATCCGAATCTTCATAAGGGGATAATTCTTCAGGTCTTAATTTTTTGTGTGGTGCAGGATTTCCAGATCCCTCACTCTCCCACATTCTTTTAAATTTTGGATGTGAAGTTTTTTGTTTTTTATAATCGGCTTCCGTGGAACCTTCGCTTGAAGATCGTGCACGTTTTGCTTGTAGAGGAAATATGTTTTTAATATTTTCTGTAGGATTTCGTGATAAAGCGTCGGCGTTTTTATTTTTCTTTCCCGGTTTGTATTTTATTTGATAATCATATTCCGCTAATTTAAGCCTCCATCGCATTAATCTCGAGGTAGGATCAGCTATTGAATTTAACCATTCTAGTGGTTTATGGTCCATTACTAATGTGAATTTTCGGCCATAAATATAAGGGCGAAAATGTTTTACTGCATAAATTAGTGCTAATAATTCTTTTTCTGTTGCTGAATATCTCGTTTCTGCATCGCTTAAAACTCGAGAAGTATATGCTATTGGAAGATCATTTCCTATTTTTCCTTGACTTAATATAGCTCCAATTGCATATCCAGATGCATCCGTTGTTATAATAAATGGTTCATTAAAATTTGGATATTGTAATATCGGTTCTGAACATAAAGCGTTCCGCAATTCATCAAATGCTTCCTGTTGTTTCCGTTGCCAATCAAAAGCAACTGATTGTTTTGTTAAATCAGATAAAGGCTTAGCAATCTTGGAAAAGTTTTCAATAAATCTTCTATAATATCCTGCAAGTCCAAGGAACTGTTTAATATTCTTTCGTGTTTTGGGCCTAGGGAAATTTTTCACAGCACTTATCTTTTTTGGATCTGGCCGTACGCCATCTTCAGATATTATGTGTCCCAGATATGCTACTTCTTTCTTCAAAAATTCACATTTATCAGGTTGCAAGTATAAATTAGCTTTAGTAAGTCGTTTCATAAGTCTATGAAATTTTGTTTCATGTTCTTGGAGTGAGCGGGCATAAATTACTATATCATCAAGATATACGAACAACTCTATTCCTTGTAATCCTGTCAAAACTTGATCCATTAGTCTCTGAAATGTAGCAGGAGCATTCTTTAGTCCGAACGGCATACGATTATATTCAAAATGTCCATACGGCGTTGAAAATGCGGTTTTATGTTTATCTGTTTCATCCATAGGAATTTGATGAAAACCAGATGCTAGATCAAATACAGAGAAGTATTTGGCACTTCCGAGTTGATCTAATATGTCGACGATATTTGGAAGAGGATAAGCGTCTCCGATAGTCTTTTCATTTAAAGCACGGAAATCTATTACTAGACGCCATTTTTTATTTCCTAGGGAATCATCCTTTTTGGGAACAATCCATAATGGAGAATTGTAAGGCGAACTTGATGGTTCTATAACACCTTTATCCAGCATCTCGTCGACCTGTCTTCGTATTTCCTCCTTGTGTATTTGAGGATAACGATATTGCTTGACATTAATCGGACGATCATCAGTGGTAAATATTCGGTGTTTAAAAACATTTGTCGCGCCTAAAGGTTCTCCTGGCAAATGAAATCTTTCCGCATGGGATGTTACTAGGCTAGTGGCACTAGTGACTTCCTCCTCGTTCAAATGATCGAGACGTAGTAATTGCAATATTTTATTAACACGTTCATCATCATTATCTCGCTTATTATTAAAATTTTCCTTAATCTCTTCTCTTATCTCTTCGAATGGATATATCTTTACAGTAGGGATCGCTAATTCTATATCCTCATCCGATGAGTTAACAGCATATAAATGCGCTACTCCGTGATGATTTGATACGACGGCGTTACCTAAGTACACCTGCGGTCCTGCGTTTAACTTTGGAATATATCCATTTTTTATTTCTGGATTGGCGATTCGTATAAATATTTGTTTTCGCGTCCTAGCGGGAAGAATAACGGTCTCATCATTATGAAAATAATATGGCTTGCCATTTACGATCAGACTTGCCCTCGGGTAGTCTATGGTTGCTCGTTGGCTCTTGAAGAATTCAGTGCCCAAAATTCCATCCTGTCGAATAGGGAATTTATCCGTGACTACATGGAATAATATGTCGACGTCGAAAATGCGTACTTTTGTTACGCCTATCGTACGAGTTCGACCTTTAGTTATTCCACTTAGCTCAAACACCATTTTGGTATCGATGGGCATATTTTCATGAAGGCAGGTTTCTTTTATTATATTAATATCAGAACCCGTATCTATCATGAAGTTTGCTCGTTCGTCAACTAAATTTTTGCTTGGTAGTATAACGGAAGGTGGTTTCCCAATTTTATTACATGCGACGTTTATTACACTGGCGTTTCCTCGCGGTTCTCGTTCGGAGTTACCAGGCGCACACGCGGGCGTTCATTCAGCGCTGCGCCGACTCGCTGTGCCCGTTCTCGGTTTCCCGGAGCTTCTTGCGGTCTGTTACGTTGAGAATTTTCAAGAATTCGATTTTCAAACATTCGGTTTCCGATTCGATTTTCTTGATTTCTCACATTATTATTGTACTGCCTTTTTCGACATTGTTCTAAGCTATGCCCTGGTATTTTGCAATATCGACAAATTAATCCCATATTTCTTGAAGTAAGGAAATTTTGTCGGTTGTTTTGATTAATATTATAATTTTGATTTCGCGGGTTTACATTGATTCCCGGGTTTCGTGTGTTTAGAATTCGTGGTTGTAACGTTCTGCATTCAGCTCGCGTATGACCAAGATTTTTGCAAAAAGAACAGACCTTAGGCTGCCATTGTACGTGCGAAATCTGAGCGAGGGGATTAAAAGTACTACACGACTGAGAATTATGGCCATATCCAAGACAATTATTACACCTTATAGACTGCATTAATCCCTCTGTTATTCTCATACGTTGCATATGCTCGTTATATTCACTTTCAGCTTTTATGGCAGATTCTATTGCGTTGTTTAATGTCCCCGGTTCTCGTGGGTGGATTCGCGTATATATATCCGTTTTTAATCCAGTTAAGAAATTTCTCACAGCATTGGTTTCTGCCGAATTTACGAATTGGATAGCTTGGTTCGGATTTTCGGTTTGGTAGCAAGATTTTAGTTGTTGTAAAATCATAGATACTCTGCTACCGTAATCTACCACAGTCTCATCCGGATATTGCGTTATTTTGGAAAGCTCTCCGTGCAATTGTGACGTAGAATAAACAGGTGCGAATCGCGTTTTCAAGACAGCCAATAAGGATTCGATGTCGTTATATTCTCCGCTTAAAGCCACTCTCAATGCTGGTCCGACTAATTTATTTTTAATCATTTGAACTAATCCATATTCCGCACTTGGAGAAACCATATTTCGAGCATGCAGACAACTATTAGCGAATTGCGATACAGGCATATTTTTACCATCGAACGGGAGAATTGTCTCGGAAGCATCACGTAAACTGGTATATGGCATATTCGCATTCATACGACGGTTTGTGTTAACGTCATCATTAACGTTTATATCGCCTATTTGACGAGTCAAAGAGTCTACCTCGCGATCAACCATTTTTATTGTTATGAAATTAAAATTTTATAACGGATTTTTTACAAATACCGAACGATTTCGAGTCTTGTTACAATTATAAATAATAATTTTGACTTACATGTGAATCGCAGTAAAGTAAAGCAAGACAAGCGTACGCAATTCCATAATCGAAAGTTCTTATCGCAGTTCAATCCCCGCTATCACTTGCTTGAAAATCTCCTCTTCAATTCTTCGTTAGATGAGGAATATTTCACAAGATTCGGCTATCCCAAATAGTGAAGGATCTCACCGAGTTTTGGATATCCCAGCAAATGAGGGATCCCACCGCTGCCACCAAAAGTACTATTGTCTTCGTGACGTCCTAGGAAGTCCTGATAGATCGGACGGAGCCGAAATTAACAGATCCTCGACTGCTACACTCACACGTTATTTGTGGGATTCTTTTCCGTGCGGTTAAGAGGGTAAAACCTCAGGATTAGATACTGCGAAGGAAGTGGGTAACAGGAATGTCGAAATGACTTTTATTTTTAGGAAAGAGTTTCGATTTTGGGAATAAGGAATAATATAATATCACACTTGTGGTATTTGAATCGGAATTTATTCACTGTTATAAATGATATATATATATATATATATATATATGTATATATGTATATATATTTTTAGCGAGTGCGAGTGGAAGTACAAGTGCAAAAATGTACGTGCGCGTACAAATGCGAAATGGGAAATGCGAAATGCGAAATGCTGAATGCTAAATGCTAAATGCTGAATGCTGAATGCTGAATGCTGAATGCTGAATGCTGCTCAAAGGTATCGTCGCTTGAGGCTTTTATATGTTGCCAAACATGGAAGTAGGGTGACCTAGATTCCAATGTTATGATTCTACAGGTCTGAATAAAGCCTTTCATTATGAGTCAGCTATGATTCACGCATTTAAGACCTTCTGGTTGTTCTTGACATAGTTTTCTATTGGTCGACTTAGCTATGAGTCAGCGATGACTCGTGGTACTAAAATATTATGGCGCCCTTGACATTTAACGTTGGCCTACTTTCGCTTACAACTGATCATGAGTCACATTTGTGATTAAGTATTATGGCGGCCTTGACATTTAACGTTGGCTTATTTTCGCTTACAAACTGACCATGAGTCACACTTATGACTAAGTATTATGGCGGCCTTGACATTTAACGTTGGCTTATTTTCGCTTACAAACTGACCATGAGTCACACTTGTGACTAAGTATTATGGCGGCCTTGACATTTAACGTTGGCTTATTTTCGCTTACAACTGACCATGAGTCACACTTGTGACTATTCGATCGATCTATTTTTATTTTCAAAGAGTTATACTTCGTTATAATAATTCCTTTTTATACAATTTGCTCGAATTTAAGCTTTTATAATAAATATTAATCATCGCAATATCGTTTTAGATATACTTTACAATTTTTATAATAATAATGATTACATCGTATAATTAGTATATCTAAAATATGTCAGTATAACTCCTTTTATATTTGCAATACATTATTTATTAAATGTTTTCAGGTATAAAATGGCTCTGATTGTGATTGGTTGAATCGTTAGGGTAGTTTTCCATGCATATTAATAATCAAAATTTTGTCATAGCCATAGGATTAGTGTTAATGAAAAACGGAAGTAACAATTATAAATATAAGTCTAGGATGAAGGTTTCTAGAAGTTGAACTGGTTTATATACGGAGATTTGCCTGCTGAACTGATTTGAGCTTTTGAGGTAAGTGTATACAAGTTTATAATTGTTTAAATATCTTCTAAACGGTGCGAGTTAGGTAGGTATGTAATGAGGTAAGTTGCAGGATTTCCTGTGTGTTGTCCAAATCTTTCATAATTATTTGTTAATATAATAATTCATTCATTTATAAATTTTATTAAACGAAATTTAAATCGTAGAATTTCTTTTCTGAGGTAAAATATGTTTCTATCGGGGTTGTTTATATAATTTCAGAAGAAAACTATATCTTATAAGGAAATGTAAGTATATATGTGCGTGTCTCCGTGTGTTCTGGTGTGCTTTCATATACCCTTAATTTTGTTTATATCTTGAGAATTAAGAATCGTAGCCACAAACTGTATTTATGTTTTCGAAAGGATTTTCGATGGAGAATGTCCTTTATACCGGAAAAATATATCCATATAAGGCATCAACAAAATTTATTCTTGAAATAAGGCTATGTTTCCGCTCAACTGTTGAATAAATGTTTCGTCATGGATGGTGTTATATTGTCATTATGACTTTTATTCCTTATTCACATCCTTTCTATTATTATTAATTTTGTTATT
>JAECZD010000138.1:0-34406 GCA_024349325.1 Pogonomyrmex californicus | reverse complement strand
TAGTTTTTCCCATCTTTTTCATAGTTTTTCCCACATAGTTTTTCCCATCTTCTTTCCACATAGTTTTTCCCATGTTTTTTCACATAGTTTTTCCCACATAGTTTTTCCCATCTTCTTTTCCACATAGTTTTTCCCACATAGTTTTTCCCATCTTCTTTCCACATAGTTTTTCCCACATAGTTTTTCCCATCTTCTTTCACATAGTTTTTCCACATAGTTTTTCCCATCTTCTTTCCACATAGTTTTTCCCATGTTTTTTCAAATAGTTTTTCCCATATAGTTTTTCCCATATAGTTTTTCCCACATAGTTTTTCCCATCTTCTTTCCACATAGTTTTTCCCACATAGTTTTTCCCATCTTCTTTCCACATAGTTTTTCCCACATAGTTTTTCCCATCTTCTTTCCACATACTTTTTCCCACATAGTTTTTCCCATGTTTTTTTAAATAGTTTTTCCCATATAGTTTTTCCCATCTTCTTTCCACATAGTTTTTCCCACATAGTTTTTCCCATCTTTTTTCCACATAGTTTTTCCCACATAGTTTTTCCCATCTTCTTTCCACATAGTTTTTCCCACATAGTTTTTCCCATGTTTTTTCAAATAGTTTTTCCCACATAGTTTTTCCCATCTTCTTTTCACATAGTTTTTCCCACATAGTTTTTCCCATGTTTTTTCAAATAGTTTTTCCCATATAGTTTTTCCCATCTTCTTTCCACATAGTTTTTCCCACATAGTTTTTCCCATCTTCTTTCCACATAGTTTTTCCCATCTTCTTTCCACATAGTTTTTCCCACATAGTTTTTCCCATCTTCTTTCCACATAGTTTTTCCCACATAGTTTTCCCCACATAGTTTTTCCCATGTTTTTTCAAATAGTTTTTCCCACATAGTTTTTCCCATCTTCTTTCCACATAGTTTTTCCCACATAGTTTTTCCCATCTTTTTTCACATAGTTTTTCCCACATAGTTTTTCCCATCTTCTTTCCACATAGTTTTTCCCACATAGTTTTTCCCATCTTCTTTCCACATAGTTTTTCCCATGTTTTTTCACATAGTTTTTCCCATCTTCTTTCCACATAGTTTTTCCCACATAGTTTTTCCCATCTTCTTTCCACATAGTTTTTCCCATCTTCTTTCCACATAGTTTTTCCCACATAGTTTTTCCCATCTTCTTTCCACATAGTTTTTCCCATCTTCTTTTCACATAGTTTTTCCCACATAGTTTTTCCCATCTTCTTTTCACATAGTTTTTCCCACATAGTTTTTCCCATCTTCTTTCCACATAGTTTTTCCCACATAGTTTTTCCCATCTTCTTTCCACATAGTTTTTCCCACATAGTTTTTCCCATGTTTTTTCAAATAGTTTTTCCCACATAGTTTTTCCCATCTTCTTTTCACATAGTTTTTCCCACATAGTTTTTCCCATCTTCTTTCCACATAGTTTTTCCCACATAGTTTTTCCCATGTTTTTTCAAATAGTTTTTCCCATATAGTTTTTCCCATCTTCTCTCCACATAGTTTTTCCCATCTTCTTTTCACATAGTTTTTCCCACATAGTTTTTCCCATCTTCTTTCCACATAGTTTTTCCCACATAGTTTTTCCCATCTTCTTTCCACATAGTTTTTCCCACATAGTTTTTCCCATCTTCTTTCCACATAGTTTTTCCCACATAGTTTTTCCCATCTTCTTTCCACATAGTTTTTCCCACATAGTTTTTCCCATCTTCTTTCCACATAGTTTTTCCCACATAGTTTTTCCCATCTTTTTTCCACATAGTTTTTCCCACATAGTTTTTCCCATCTTTTTTCCACATAGTTTTTCCCACATAGTTTTTCCCATGTTTTTTCACATAGTTTTTCCCATCTTCTTTTCACATAGTTTTTCCCACATAGTTTTTCCCATCTTCTTTCCACATAGTTTTTCCCATCTTCTTTCCACATAGTTTTTCCCATGTTTTTTCAAATAGTTTTTCCCACATAGTTTTTCCCATCTTCTTTTCACATAGTTTTTCCCACATAGTTTTTCCCATCTTCTTTCCACATAGTTTTTCCCACATAGTTTTTCCCATCTTCTTTCCACATAGTTTTTCCCACATAGTTTTTCCCATGTTTTTTTAAATAGTTTTTCCCACATAGTTTTTCCCATCTTCTTTTCACATAGTTTTTCCCACATAGTTTTTCCCATCTTCTTTCCACATAGTTTTTCCCACATAGTTTTTCCCATCTTCTTTCCACATAGTTTTTCCCACATAGTTTTTCCCATCTTTTTTCCACATAGTTTTTCCCACATAGTTTTTCCCATCTTCTTTCCACATAGTTTTTCCCACATAGTTTTTCCCATCTTCTTCAAACATAGTTTTTCCCATCTTCTTCCCACATAGTTTTTCCCATCTTCTTTTCACATAGTTTTTCCCACATAGTTTTTCCCATCTTCTTTCCACATAGTTTTTCCCACATAGTTTTTCCCATCTTCTTCCACATAGTTTTTCACATAGCCCATCTTCTTTCCACATAGTTTTTCCCACATAGTTTTTCCCATCTTCTTTTCACATAGTTTTTCCCATCTTCTTTTCACATAGTTTTTCCCACATAGTTTTTCCCATCTTCTTTCCACATAGTTTTTCCCATCTTCTTTTCCACAGTTTTTCCCACATAGTTTTTCCCATCTTCTTCAAACATAGTTTTTCCCATCTTCTTCCCACATAGTTTTTCCCATCTTCTTTTCACATAGTTTTTCCCACATAGTTTTTCCCATGTTTTTTCAAATAGTTTTTCCCACATAGTTTTTCCCATCTTCTTTCCACATAGTTTTTCCCACATAGTTTTTCCCATCTTCTTTCCACATAGTTTTTCCCACATAGTTTTTCCCATGTTTTTTCACATAGTTTTTCCCATATAGTTTTTCCCATCTTCTTTCCACATAGTTTTTCCCATGTTTTTTCACATAGTTTTTCCCACATAGTTTTTCCCATCTTCTTTCCACATAGTTTTTCCCACATAGTTTTTCCCATCTTCTTTCCACATAGTTTTTCCCACATAGTTTTTCCCATCTTCTTTCCACATAGTTTTTCCCACATAGTTTTTCCCATCTTCTTCCCACATAGTTTTTCCCATCTTCTTTTCACATAGTTTTTCCCACATAGTTTTTCCCATGTTTTTTCACATAGTTTTTCCCACATAGTTTTTCCCATCTTCTTTCCACATAGTTTTTCCCACATAGTTTTTCCCATCTTCTTTCCACATAGTTTTTCCCACATAGTTTTTCCCATCTTTTTCACATAGTTTTTCCCAGTTTTTCCCATCTTCTTTCACATAGTTTTTCCCATCTTTTTTCACATAGTTTTTCCCATCTTCTTTCCACATAGTTTTTCCCACATAGTTTTTCCCATCTTCTTTCCACATAGTTTTTCCCACATAGTTTTTCCCATCTTCTTTCCACATAGTTTTTCCCACATAGTTTTTCCCATCTTCTTTCCACATAGTTTTTCCCACATAGTTTTTCCCATCTTCTTTCCACATAGTTTTTCCCACATAGTTTTTCCCATCTTCTTTCCACATAGTTTTTCCCACATAGTTTTTCCCATCTTCTTTCCACATAGTTTTTCCCACATAGTTTTTCCCATCTTCTTTCCACATAGTTTTTCCCACATAGTTTTTCCCATCTTTCCACATAGTTTTTCCCACATAGTTTTTCCCATCTTCTTCCCACATAGTTTTTCCCATCTTCTTTTCACATAGTTTTTCCCACATAGTTTTTCCCATGTTTTTTCACATAGTTTTTCCCACATAGTTTTTCCCATCTTCTTTCACATAGTTTTTCCCACATAGTTTTTCCCATCTTCTTTCCACATAGTTTTTCCCACATAGTTTTTCCCATCTTCTTTCCACATAGTTTTTCCCACATAGTTTTTCCCATCTTTTTTTCACATAGTTTTTCCCACATAGTTTTTCCCATCTTCTTTCCACATAGTTTTTCCCACATAGTTTTTCCCATCTTCTTTTCACATAGTTTTTCCCACATAGTTTTTCCCATCTTCTTTCCACATAGTTTTTCCCACATTTTTTCCCATGTTTTTTCACATAGTTTTTCCACATAGTTTTTCCCATCTTCTTTCCACATAGTTTTTCCCACATAGTTTTTCCCATCTTCTTTCCACATAGTTTTTCCCACATAGTTTTTCCCATCTTCTTTCCACATAGTTTTTCCCACATAGTTTTTCCCATCTTTTTTTCACATAGTTTTTCCCACATAGTTTTTCCCATCTTCTTTCCACATAGTTTTTCCCACATAGTTTTTCCCATGTTTTTTTCACATAGTTTTTCCCACATAGTTTTTCCCATCTTCTTTCCACATAGTTTTTCCCACATAGTTTTTCCCATCTTCTTTCCACATAGTTTTTCCCATGTTTTTTCACATAGTTTTTCCCACATAGTTTTTCCCATCTTCTTTTCACATAGTTTTTCCCACATAGTTTTTCCCATCTTCTTTTCCACATAGTTTTTCCCACATAGTTTTTCCCATCTTCTTTCCACATAGTTTTTCCCACATAGTTTTTCCCATGTTTTTCAAATAGTTTTTCCCATATAGTTTTTCCCATCTTCTTTTCACATAGTTTTTCCCACATAGTTTTTCCCATCTTCTTTCCACATAGTTTTTCCCACATAGTTTTTCCCATCTTCTTTCCACATAGTTTTTCCCACATAGTTTTTCCCATCTTCTTTCCACATAGTTTTTCCCACATAGTTTTTCCCATCTTTTTTCCACATAGTTTTTCCCACATAGTTTTTCCCATGTTTTTTCACATAGTTTTTCCCATCTTCTTTTCACATAGTTTTTCCCACATAGTTTTTCCCATCTTCTTTCCACATAGTTTTTCCCATCTTCTTTTCACATAGTTTTTCCCACATAGTTTTTCCCATCTTCTTTCCACATAGTTTTTCCCACATAGTTTTTCCCATCTTCTTTCCACATAGTTTTTCCACATAGTTTTTCCCATCTTTTTTCCACATAGTTTTTCCCCACATAGTTTTTCCCATATAGTTTTTCCCATAGTTTTTCCCATATAGTTTTTCCCATCTTCTTTTCCACATAGTTTTTCCCACATAGTTTTTCCCATCTTCTTTCCACATAGTTTTTCCCACATAGTTTTTCCCATCTTCTTTCCACATAGTTTTTCCCACATAGTTTTTCCCATGTTTTTTTACATAGTTTTTCCCATATAGTTTTTCCCATCTTCTTTTCACATAGTTTTTCCCACATAGTTTTTCCCATCTTTTTTCCACATAGTTTTTCCCACATAGTTTTTCCCATCTTCTTTCCACATAGTTTTTCCCACATAGTTTTTCCCATGTTTTTTCAAATAGTTTTTCCCACATAGTTTTTCCCATCTTCTTTTCACATAGTTTTTCCCACATAGTTTTTCCCATCTTTTTTTCACATAGTTTTTCCCACATAGTTTTTCCCATCTTCTTTCCACATAGTTTTTCCCACATAGTTTTTCCCATCTTCTTTCCACATAGTTTTTCCCATCTTCTTTCCACATAGTTTTTCCCACATAGTTTTTCCCATCTTCTTTCCACATAGTTTTTCCACATAGTTTTCCCCACATAGTTTTTCCCATCTTTTTTCACATAGTTTTTCCCACATAGTTTTTCCCATCTTCTTTCCACATAGTTTTTCCCACATAGTTTTTCCCATCTTTTTTCCACATAGTTTTTCCCACATAGTTTTTCCCATCTTCTTTCCACATAGTTTTTCCCACATAGTTTTTCCCATCTTCTTTCCACATAGTTTTTCCCATCTTTTTTCACATAGTTTTTCCCATCTTCTTTCCACATAGTTTTTCCCACATAGTTTTTCCCATCTTCTTTCCACATAGTTTTTCCCATCTTCTTTCCACATAGTTTTTCCCACATAGTTTTTCCCATCTTCTTTCCACATAGTTTTTCCCATGTTTTTTCACATAGTTTTTCCCATATAGTTTTTCCCATCTTCTTTTCACATAGTTTTTCCCACATAGTTTTTCCCATCTTCTTTCCACATAGTTTTTCCCACATAGTTTTTCCCATCTTCTTTCCACATAGTTTTTCCCACATAGTTTTTCCCATCTTCTTTTTACATAGTTTTTCCCACATAGTTTTTCCCATCTTCTTTTCACATAGTTTTTCCCACATAGTTTTTCCCATCTTCTTTCCACATAGTTTTTCCCACATAGTTTTTCCCATCTTCTTTCCACATAGTTTTTCCCACATAGCCCCATCTTCTTTCCACATAGTTTTTCCCACATAGTTTTTCCCATCTTTTTTCCACATAGTTTTTCCCACATAGTTTTTCCCATCTTTTTCCACATAGTTTTTCCCACATAGTTTTTCCCATCTTCTTTCCACATAGTTTTTCCCACATAGTTTTTCCCATCTTTTTTCCACATAGTTTTTCCCACATAGTTTTTCCCATCTTTTTTTCACATAGTTTTTCCCACATAGTTTTTCCCATCTTCTTTCCACATAGTTTTTCCCACATAGTTTTTCCCATCTTCTTTCCACATAGTTTTTCCCACATAGTTTTTCCCATCTTCTTTCCACATAGTTTTTCCCACATAGTTTTTCCCATCTTTTTCCACATAGTTTTTCCCACATAGTTTTTCCCATCTTCTTTCCACATAGTTTTTCCCACATAGTTTTTCCCATCTTCTTTCCACATAGTTTTTCCCACATAGTTTTTCCCATCTTCTTTCCACATAGTTTTTCCCACATAGTTTTTCCCATCTTCTTTCCACATAGTTTTTCCCACATAGTTTTTCCCATCTTCTTTCCACATAGTTTTTCCCACATAGTTTTTCCCATGTTTTTTCACATAGTTTTTCCCATCTTTTTTTCACATAGTTTTTCCCACATAGTTTTTCCCATCTTCTTTCCACATAGTTTTTCCCATCTTCTTTTCACATAGTTTTTCCCACATAGTTTTTCCCATCTTCTTTCCACATAGTTTTTCCCACATAGTTTTTCCCATCTTCTTTCCATATAGTTTTTCCACATAGTTTTTCCCATCTTCTTTCCACATAGTTTTTCCCATCTTTTTTCACATAGTTTTTCCCACATAGTTTTTCCCCATAGTTTTTCCCACATAGTTTTTCCCATCTTCTTTCCACATAGTTTTTCCCACATAGTTTTTCCCATCTTCTTTCCACATAGTTTTTCCCACATAGTTTTTCCCATCTTCTTTCCACATAGTTTTTCCCACATAGTTTTTCCCATGTTTTTTCAAATAGTTTTTCCCATATAGTTTTTCCCATCTTCTTTTCACATAGTTTTTCCCACATAGTTTTTCCCATCTTTTTTCCACATAGTTTTTCCCACATAGTTTTTCCCATCTTCTTTCCACATAGTTTTTCCCACATAGTTTTTCCCATCTTTTTTAAATAGTTTTTCCCACATAGTTTTTCCCATCTTCTTTTCACATAGTTTTTCCCACATAGTTTTTCCCATCTTTTTTTCACATAGTTTTTCCCACATAGTTTTTCCCATCTTCTTTCCACATAGTTTTTCCCACATAGTTTTTCCCATCTTCTTTCCACATAGTTTTTCCCATCTTCTTTCCACATAGTTTTTCCCACATAGTTTTTCCCATCTTCTTTCCACATAGTTTTTCCCACATAGTTTTTCCCACATAGTTTTTCCCATGTTTTTTCACATAGTTTTTCCCACATAGTTTTTCCCATCTTCTTTCCACATAGTTTTTCCCACATAGTTTTTCCCATCTTTTTTCACATAGTTTTTCCACATAGTTTTTCCCATCTTCTTTCCACATAGTTTTTCCCACATAGTTTTTCCCATCTTCTTCCACATAGTTTTTCCCATCTTTTTTCACATAGTTTTTCCCATCTTCTTTCCACATAGTTTTTCCCACATAGTTTTTCCCATCTTCTTTCCACATAGTTTTTCCCATCTTCTTTCCACATAGTTTTTCCCACATAGTTTTTCCCATCTTCTTCCACATAGTTTTTCCCATAGTTTTTTCACATAGTTTTTCCCACATAGTTTTTCCCATCTTCTTTCACATAGTTTTTCCCACATAGTTTTTCCCATCTTCTTTCCACATAGTTTTTCCCACATAGTTTTTCCCATCTTCTTTCCACATAGTTTTTCCCACATAGTTTTTCCCATCTTCTTTTTACATAGTTTTTCCCACATAGTTTTTCCCATCTTCTTTTCACATAGTTTTTCCCACATAGTTTTTCCCATCTTCTTTCCACATAGTTTTTCCCACATAGTTTTTCCCATCTTCTTTCCACATAGTTTTTCCCACATAGTTTTTCCCATCTTCTTTCCACATAGTTTTTCCCATGTTTTTTCACATAGTTTTTCCCACATAGTTTTTCCCATCTTCTTTCCACATAGTTTTTCCCACATAGTTTTTCCCATCTTCTTTCCACATAGTTTTTCCCACATAGTTTTTCCCATCTTTTTCCACATAGTTTTTCCCACATAGTTTTTCCCATCTTCTTTCCACATAGTTTTTCCCACATAGTTTTTCCCATCTTCTTTCCACATAGTTTTTCCCACATAGTTTTTCCCATCTTTTCCACATATTCCCACATAGTTTTTCCCATGTTTTTCCACATAGTTTTTCCCATCTTCTTTTCACATAGTTTTTCCCACATAGTTTTTCCCATCTTCTTTCCACATAGTTTTTCCCATCTTCTTTCCACATAGTTTTTCCCATGTTTTTCACATAGTTTTTCCCACATAGTTTTTCCCATCTTCTTTTCACATAGTTTTTCCCACATAGTTTTTCCCATCTTCTTTCCACATAGTTTTTCCCACATAGTTTTTCCCATCTTCTTTCCACATAGTTTTTCCCACATAGTTTTTCCCATGTTTTTTTAAATAGTTTTTCCCACATAGTTTTTCCCATCTTCTTTTCACATAGTTTTTCCCACATAGTTTTTCCCATCTTCTTTCCACATAGTTTTTCCCACATAGTTTTTCCCATCTTCTTTCCACATAGTTTTTCCCACATAGTTTTTCCCATCTTTTTTCCACATAGTTTTTCCCACATAGTTTTTCCCATCTTCTTTCCACATAGTTTTTCCCACATAGTTTTTCCCATCTTCTTCAAACATAGTTTTTCCCATCTTCTTCCCACATAGTTATTCCCATCTTCTTTTCACATAGTTTTTCCCACATAGTTTTTCCCATCTTCTTTCCACATAGTTTTTCCCACATAGTTTTTCCCATCTTCTTTTTGCATAGTTTTTCCCACATAGTTTTTCCCATCTTCTTTCCACATAGTTTTTCCCACATAGTTTTTCCCATCTTCTTTTCACATAGTTTTTCCCATCTTCTTTCCACATAGTTTTTCCCACATAGTTTTTCCCATCTTCTTTCCACATAGTTTTTCCCATCTTTTTTCCACATAGTTTTTCCCACATAGTTTTTCCCATCTTCTCTCCACATAGTTTTTCCCATCTTCTTTCCACATAGTTTTTCCCATCTTCTTTCCACATAGTTTTTCCCACATAGTTTTTCCCATCTTCTTTCCACATAGTTTTTCCCACATAGTTTTTCCCATCTTTTTTCCACATAGTTTTTCCCACATAGTTTTTCCCATCTTCTTTCCACATAGTTTTTCCCATCTTCTTTTCACATAGTTTTTCCCACATAGTTTTTCCCATCTTTTTTTCACATAGTTTTTCCCACATAGTTTTTCCCATCTTCTTTCCACATAGTTTTTTCCCACATAGTTTTTCCCATCTTCTTACCACATAGTTTTTCCCACATAGTTTTTTCCCATGTTTTTTCCCATAGTTTTTCCCACATAGTTTTTCCCATCTTCTTTTCACATAGTTTTTCCCACATAGTTTTTCCCATCTTCTTTTCACATAGTTTTTCCCACATAGTTTTTCCCATCTTCTTTCCACATAGTTTTTCCCACATAGTTTTTCCCATCTTCTTTCCACATAGTTTTTCCCACATAGTTTTTCCCATGTTTTTTCAAATAGTTTTTCCCATATAGTTTTTCCCATCTTCTTTCCACATAGTTTTTCCCACATAGTTTTTCCCATCTTCTTTCCACATAGTTTTTCCCACATAGTTTTTCCCATCTTCTTTCCACATAGTTTTTCCCACATAGTTTTTCCCATCTTCTTTCCACATAGTTTTTCCCACATAGTTTTTCCCATCTTCTTTCCACATAGTTTTTCCCACATAGTTTTTCCCATCTTCTTTCCACATAGTTTTTCCCACATAGTTTTTCCCATCTTCTTTCCACATAGTTTTTCCCACATAGTTTTTCCCATCTTCTTTCCACATAGTTTTTCCCACATAGTTTTTCCCATCTTTTCCCACATAGTTTTTCCCATCTTCTTTTCACATAGTTTTTCCACATAGTTTTTCCCATCTTCTTTTCACATAGTTTTTCCCACATAGTTTTTCCCATCTTCTTTTCACATAGTTTTTCCCACATAGTTTTTCCCATCTTCTTTCCACATAGTTTTTCCCACATAGTTTTTCCCATCTTCTTTCCACATAGTTTTTCCCACATAATTTTTCCCATCTTCTTTTTACATAGTTTTTCCCACATAGTTTTTCCCATCTTCTTTCCACATAGTTTTTCCCACATAGTTTTTCCCATCTTTTTCCACATAGTTTTTCCCACATAGTTTTTCCCATCTTCTTTCCACATAGTTTTTCCCACATAGTTTTTCCCATCTTTTTCCACATAGTTTTTCCCACATAGTTTTTCCCATCTTCTTTCCACATAGTTTTTCCCACATAGTTTTTCCCATCTTCTTTCCACATAGTTTTTCCCACATAGTTTTTCCCATCTTCTTTCCACATAGTTTTTCCCACATAGTTTTTCCCATCTTTTTTTCACATAGTTTTTCCCACATAGTTTTTCCCATCTTCTTTCCACATAGTTTTTCCCACATAGTTTTTCCCATGTTTTTTCACATAGTTTTTCCCACATAGTTTTTCCCATCTTCTTTCCACATAGTTTTTCCCACATAGTTTTTCCCATCTTCTTTCCACATAGTTTTTCCCATCTTTTTTCACATAGTTTTTCCCATAGTTTTTCCCATCTTCTTTCACATAGTTTTTCCCACATAGTTTTTCCCATCTTCTTTCCACATAGTTTTTCCCACATAGTTTTTCCCATCTTCTTTCCACATAGTTTTTCCCACATAGTTTTTCCCATGTTTTTTCAAATAGTTTTTCCCACATAGTTTTTCCCATCTTCTTTTCACATAGTTTTTCCCACATAGTTTTTCCCATCTTCTTTCCACATAGTTTTTCCCACATAGTTTTTCCCATCTTCTTTCCACATAGTTTTTCCCACATAGTTTTTCCCATCTTCTTTCCACATAGTTTTTCCCACATAGTTTTTCCCATCTTTTTTCCACATAGTTTTTCCCACATAGTTTTTCCCATGTTTTTTCACATAGTTTTTCCCATCTTCTTTCCACATAGTTTTTCCCACATAGTTTTTCCCATCTTCTTTCCACATAGTTTTTCCCATCTTCTTTTCACATAGTTTTTCCCACATAGTTTTTCCCATCTTCTTTCCACATAGTTTTTCCCACATAGTTTTTCCCATCTTCTTTCCACATAGTTTTTCCACATAGTTTTTCCCATCTTCTTTCCACATAGTTTTTCCCATGTTTTTTCCACATAGTTTTTCCCATAGTTTTTTCCATATAGTTTTTCCCACATAGTTTTTCCCATCTTCTTTCCACATAGTTTTTCCCACATAGTTTTTCCCATCTTCTTTCCACATAGTTTTTCCCACATAGTTTTTCCCATCTTCTTTCCACATAGTTTTTCCCACATAGTTTTTCCCATGTTTTTTCAAATAGTTTTTCCCACATAGTTTTTCCCATCTTCTTTTCACATAGTTTTTCCCACATAGTTTTTCCCATCTTTTTTCCACATAGTTTTTCCCACATAGTTTTTCCCATCTTCTTTCCACATAGTTTTTCCCACATAGTTTTTCCCATGTTTTTTCAAATAGTTTTTCCCACATAGTTTTTCCCATCTTCTTTTCACATAGTTTTTCCCACATAGTTTTTCCCATCTTTTTTTCACATAGTTTTTCCCACATAGTTTTTCCCATCTTCTTTCCACATAGTTTTTCCCACATAGTTTTTCCCATCTTCTTTCCACATAGTTTTTCCCATCTTCTTTCCACATAGTTTTTCCCACATAGTTTTTCCCATCTTCTTTCCACATAGTTTTTCCCACATAGTTTTTCCCACATAGTTTTTCCCATCTTTTTTTCACATAGTTTTTCCCACATAGTTTTTCCCATCTTCTTTCCACATAGTTTTTCCCACATAGTTTTTCCCATCTTTTTTTCACATAGTTTTTCCCATCTTCTTTCCACATAGTTTTTCCCACATAGTTTTTCCCATCTTCTTTCCACATAGTTTTTCCCATCTTTTTTCACATAGTTTTTCCCATCTTCTTTCCACATAGTTTTTCCCACATAGTTTTTCCCATCTTCTTTCCACATAGTTTTTCCCATCTTCTTTCCACATAGTTTTTCCCACATAGTTTTTCCCATCTTCTTTCCACATAGTTTTTCCCATGTTTTTTCAAATAGTTTTTCCCATATAGTTTTTCCCATCTTCTTTTCACATAGTTTTTCCCACATAGTTTTTCCCATCTTCTTTCCACATAGTTTTTCCCACATAGTTTTTCCCATCTTCTTTCCACATAGTTTTTCCCACATAGTTTTTCCCATGTTTTTTCACATAGTTTTTCCCACATAGTTTTTCCCATCTTCTTTTCACATAGTTTTTCCCACATAGTTTTTCCCATCTTCTTTCCACATAGTTTTTCCCACATAGTTTTTCCCATCTTCTTTCCACATAGTTTTTCCCACATAGTTTTTCCCATCTTCTTTCCACATAGTTTTTCCCACATAGTTTTTCCCATCTTTTTTCCACATAGTTTTTCCCACATAGTTTTTCCCATCTTTTTTTCACATAGTTTTTCCCACATAGTTTTTCCCATCTTCTTTCCACATAGTTTTTCCCACATAGTTTTTCCCATCTTTTTTCCACATAGTTTTTCCCACATAGTTTTTCCCATCTTCTTTTCACATAGTTTTTCCCACATAGTTTTTCCCATCTTCTTTTCACATAGTTTTTCCCACATAGTTTTTCCCATCTTCTTTCCACATAGTTTTTCCCACATAGTTTTTCCCATCTTCTTTCCACATAGTTTTTCCCACATAGTTTTTCCCATGTTTTTTCACATAGTTTTTCCCACATAGTTTTTCCCATCTTCTTTTCACATAGTTTTTCCCACATAGTTTTTCCCATCTTCTTTCCACATAGTTTTTCCCACATAGTTTTTCCCATCTTCTTTCCACATAGTTTTTCCCACATAGTTTTTCCCATCTTCTTTCCACATAGTTTTTCCCACATAGTTTTTCCCATCTTTTTTCCACATAGTTTTTCCCACATAGTTTTTCCCATGTTTTTTCAAATAGTTTTTCCCATCTTCTTTTCACATAGTTTTTCCCACATAGTTTTTCCCATCTTCTTTTCACATAGTTTTTCCCATCTTCTTTTCACATAGTTTTTCCCACATAGTTTTTCCCATCTTCTTTCCACATAGTTTTTCCCACATAGTTTTTCCCATCTTCTTTCCACATAGTTTTTCCCACATAGTTTTTCCCATCTTCTTTCCACATAGTTTTTCCCATGTTTTTTCACATAGTTTTTCCCACATAGTTTTTCCCACATAGTTTTTCCCATCTTCTTTCCACATAGTTTTTCCCACATAGTTTTTCCCATCTTCTTTCCACATAGTTTTTCCCACATAGTTTTTCCCATCTTCTTTCCACATAGTTTTTCCCACATAGTTTTTCCCATGTTTTTTCAAATAGTTTTTCCCATATAGTTTTTCCCATCTTCTTTCCACATAGTTTTTCCCACATAGTTTTTCCCATCTTTTTTCCACATAGTTTTTCCCACATAGTTTTTCCCATCTTCTTTCCACATAGTTTTTCCCAGATAGTTTTTCCCATGTTTTTTTGAATAGTTTTTCCCATATAGTTTTTCCCATCTTCTTTCCACATAGTTTTTCCCACATAGTTTTTCCCATCTTTTTTCCACATAGTTTTTCCCATATAGTTTTTCCCATCTTCTTTCCACATAGTTTTTCCCACATAGTTTTTCCCATCTTCTTTCCACATAGTTTTTCCCATCTTCTTTCCACATAGTTTTTCCCACATAGTTTTTCCCATCTTCTTTCCACATAGTTTTTCCCACATAGTTTTTCCCACATAGTTTTTCCCATCTTTTTTCCACATAGTTTTTCCCACATAGTTTTTCCCATCTTCTTTCCACATAGTTTTTCCCACATAGTTTTTCCCATGTTTTTTCACATAGTTTTTCCCATATAGTTTTTCCCATCTTCTTTCCACATAGTTTTTCCCACATAGTTTTTCCCATCTTCTTTCCACATAGTTTTTCCCATAGTTTTTTCACATAGTTTTTCCCATCTTCTTTCCACATAGTTTTTCCACATAGTTTTTCCCATCTTTTTTCCACATAGTTTTTCCCATCTTCTTTCCACATAGTTTTTCCCACATAGTTTTTCCCATCTTCTTTCCACATAGTTTTTCCCATGTTTTTTCAAATAGTTTTTCCCACATAGTTTTTCCCATCTTCTTTTCACATAGTTTTTCCCACATAGTTTTTCCCATCTTCTTTCCACATAGTTTTTCCCACATAGTTTTTCCCATCTTCTTTCCACATAGTTTTTCCCACATAGTTTTTCCCATTTTCTTTTTACATAGTTTTTCCCACATAGTTTTTCCCATCTTCTTTTCACATAGTTTTTCCCACATAGTTTTTCCCATCTTCTTTCCACATAGTTTTTCCCACATAGTTTTTCCCATGTTTTTTCCAATAGTTTTTCCCATATAGTTTTTCCCATCTTCTTTCCACATAGTTTTTCCCAAATAGTTTTTCCCACATAGTTTTTCCCATCTTCTTTCCACATAGTTTTTCCCACATAGTTTTTCCCATCTTCTTTCCACATAATTTTTCCCACATAGTTTTTCCCACATAGTTTTTTCCATCTTCTTTCCACATAGTTTTTCCCACATAGTTTTTCCCATCTTCTTTCCACATAGTTTTTCCCACATAGTTTTTCCCATCTTCTTTCCACATAGTTTTTCCCACATAGTTTTTCCCATCTTTTTCCACATAGTTTTTCCCATAGTTTTTCCCATGTTTTTTCCACATAGTTTTTCCCATCTTCTTTTCACATAGTTTTTCCCACATAGTTTTTCCCATCTTCTTTCCACATAGTTTTTCCCATCTTCTTTCCACATAGTTTTTCCCATGTTTTTTCAAATAGTTTTTCCCACATAGTTTTTCCCATCTTCTTTTCACATAGTTTTTCCCACATAGTTTTTCCCATCTTTTTTCCACATAGTTTTTCCCACATAGTTTTTCCCATCTTCTTTCCACATAGTTTTTCCCACATAGTTTTTCCCATCTTCTTTCCACATAGTTTTTCCCATCTTCTTTCCCCATAGTTTTTCCCACATAGTTTTTCCCATCTTCTTTCCACATAGTTTTTCCCACATAGTTTTTCCCATCTTTTTCAATAGTTTTTCCCACATAGTTTTTCCCATCTTCTTTTCACATAGTTTTTCCCACATAGTTTTTCCCATCTTCTTTCCACATAGTTTTTCCCACATAGTTTTTCCCATCTTCTTTCCACATAGTTTTTCCCATATAGTTTTTCCCATCTTTTTTCCACATAGTTTTTCCCACATAGTTTTTCCCATCTTCTTTCCACATAGTTTTTCCCACATAGTTTTTCCCATCTTCTTCCCACATAGTTTTTCCCATCTTCTTCCCACATAGTTTTTCCCATCTTCTTTTCACATAGTTTTTCCCATAGTTTTCCCATCTTCTTTCCACATAGTTTTTCCCACATAGTTTTTCCCATCTTTTTCCACATAGTTTTTCCCACATAGTTTTTCCCATCTTCTTTCCACATAGTTTTTCCCACATAGTTTTTCCCATCTTCTTTTCACATAGTTTTTCCCATCTTCTTTTCACATAGTTTTTCCCACATAGTTTTTCCCATCTTCTTTCCACATAGTTTTTCCCATCTTCTTTCCACATAGTTTTTCCCACATAGTTTTTCCCATCTTCTTCCCACATAGTTTTTCCCATCTTCTTCCCACATAGTTTTTCCCATCTTCTTTTCACATAGTTTTTCCCACATAGTTTTTCCCATGTTTTTTCCAAATAGTTTTTCCCATAGTTTTTCCCATCTTCTTTCCACATAGTTTTTCCCACATAGTTTTTCCCATCTTCTTTCCACATAGTTTTTCCCACATAGTTTTTCCCATCTTCTTTTCACATAGTTTTTCCCACATAGTTTTTCCCATCTTCTTTCCACATAGTTTTTCCCATGTTTTTTCCACATAGTTTTTCCCACATAGTTTTTCCCATCTTCTTTCCACATAGTTTTTCCCACATAGTTTTTCCCATCTTCTTTCCACATAGTTTTTCCCACATAGTTTTTCCCATCTTCTTTCCACATAGTTTTTCCCACATAGTTTTTCCCATCTTCTTCCCACATAGTTTTTCCCATCTTCTTTTCACATAGTTTTTCCCACATAGTTTTTCCCATCTTTTTTCCACATAGTTTTTCCCACATAGTTTTTCCCATCTTCTTTCCACATAGTTTTTCCCACATAGTTTTTCCCATCTTCTTTCCACATAGTTTTTCCCACATAGTTTTTCCCATCTTCTTTCCACATAGTTTTTCCCACATAGTTTTTCCCATCTTCTTTCCACATAGTTTTTCCCATGTTTTTTCAAATAGTTTTTCCCATCTTCTTTTCACATAGTTTTTCCCACATAGTTTTTCCCATCTTCTTTCCACATAGTTTTTCCCACATAGTTTTTCCCATCTTCTTTCCACATAGTTTTTCCCACATAGTTTTTCCCATCTTCTTTCCACATAGTTTTTCCCACATAGTTTTTCCCATCTTCTTTCCACATAGTTTTTCCCACATAGTTTTTCCCATCTTCTTTCCACATAGTTTTTCCCACATAGTTTTTCCCATCTTCTTTCCACATAGTTTTTCCCACATAGTTTTTCCCATCTTCTTTCCACATAGTTTTTCCCATCTTCTTTTCACATAGTTTTTCCCACATAGTTTTTCCCATCTTTTTTCCACATAGTTTTTCCCACATAGTTTTTCCCATCTTCTTTCACATAGTTTTTCCCACATAGTTTTTCCCATCTTCTTTCCACATAGTTTTTCCCACATAGTTTTTCCCATCTTCTTTCCACATAGTTTTTCCCACATAGTTTTTCCCATCTTTTTCAATAGTTTTTCCCATATAGTTTTTCCCATCTTCTTTTCACATAGTTTTTCCCACATAGTTTTTCCCATCTCTTTCAAATAGTTTTTCCCACATAGTTTTTCCCATCTTCTTTCCACATAGTTTTTCCCACATAGTTTTTCCCATGTTTTTTCAAATAGTTTTTCCCATATAGTTTTTCCCATCTTCTTTTCACATAGTTTTTCCCACATAGTTTTTCCCATCTTCTTTCCACATAGTTTTTCCCACATAGTTTTTCCCATCTTCTTTCCACATAGTTTTTCCCACATAGTTTTTCCCATGTTTTTTAAATAGTTTTTCCCATATAGTTTTTCCCATCTTCTTTTCACATAGTTTTTCCCACATAGTTTTTCCCATCTTTTTCCAATAGTTTTTCCCATATAGTTTTTCCCATCTTCTTTCCACATAGTTTTTCCCACATAGTTTTTCCCATCTTCTTTCCACATAGTTTTTCCCATGTTTTTCCAATAGTTTTTCCCACATAGTTTTTCCCATCTTCTTTCCACATAGTTTTTCCCACATAGTTTTTCCCATGTTTTTTCCAATAGTTTTTCCCATGTTTTTTCACATAGTTTTTCCCACATAGTTTTTCCCATCTTCTTTCCACATAGTTTTTCCCACATAGTTTTTCCCATCTTCTTTTCACATAGTTTTTCCCACATAGTTTTTCCCATCTTTTTTCCACATAGTTTTTCCCATATAGTTTTTCCCATCTTCTTTCCACATAGTTTTTCCCATCTTCTTTTCACATAGTTTTTCCCACATAGTTTTTCCCATCTTCTTTCCACATAGTTTTTCCCACATAGTTTTTCCCATCTTCTTTCCACATAGTTTTTCCACATAGTTTTTCCCATCTTTTTTCCACATAGTTTTTCCCACATAGTTTTTCCCATCTTCTTTCCACATAGTTTTTCCCATCTTCTTTTCACATAGTTTTTCCCACATAGTTTTTCCCATCTTTTTTCCACATAGTTTTTCCCATCCTCTTTTTCACATAGTTTTTCCCACATAGTTTTTCCCATCTTCTTTCCACATAGTTTTTCCCACATAGTTTTTCCCATCTTCTTTCCACATAGTTTTTCCCATCTTCTTTTCACATAGTTTTCCCATCTTCTTCCCACATAGTTTTTCCCATCTTCTTTTCACATAGTTTTCCCACATAGTTTTTCCCATCTTTTTTCAACATAGGTTTTCCCACATAGTTTTTCCCATCTTCTTCCCACATAGTTTTTCCCATCTCCTTTTCACATAGTTTTTCCCACATAGTTTTTCCCATCTTCTTTCCACATAGTTTTTCCCACATAGTTTTTCCCATCTTCTTTCCAAATAGTTTTTCCACATAGTTTTTCCCATCTTCTTTCCACATAGTTTTTCCCACATAGTTTTTCCCATCTTCTTTCCACATAGTTTTTCCCATCTTCTTTCCACATAGTTTTTCCCATCTTCTTTCCACATAGTTTTTCCCATCTTTTTTCCAAATAGTTTTTCCCACATAGTTTTTCCTACATAGTTTTTCCCACATAGTTTTTCCCACATAGTTTTTCCCATATTCTTTCCACATAGTTTTTCCCATCTTTTTCAAATAGTTTTTCCCACATAGTTTTTCCCATCTTCTTTCACATAGATTTTCCCATATAGTTTTTCCCATTTTTCCCATTTTCAGGGATATCTAATGTATTTGTGTTCAATAGTTTTACTGATACAGTTTCGAATTATATTTCCCATTGAACTCGCGACCGAGCGGAAATTGCGGGAAAATATGTTTATTTAATGTAATAATCCCATAGTTTATTATATTGTAAAATTATGATTGTTGATGTAATTGATTGTGAAAGAAAAAAATTAGCGAAGACGCGTACGGAAGGTTGGCAGGGACGGCTCACCGTCCGACGCAGGCGATTACAGGGCGTTCGCTGCGTCGACGTGTTTACCATACGCGATAGTTTCACCTTCCGTACGCGTCTCGTTATTCGCTAACTTTTTTCTTTTATAATTTAAAATATAAGCATCGGACAAAATTTTCGTAAAGGAAAAATTGTATCAGAATTAATTCAGGAGTACGTCCTTGCAAGGACACGAAGTTGTTCTGAATCACCCTGTATATATTTACTTTTGCATATACTAATATATTATTTTTATTCTAATGTTATTTCTTTAATTTGTGTTTGTGGAATTATAAACGTACCCAATTTGTGTTCCATTTTTTTTTCTTGTGGAGAATTCTTTTGTATCTAAAATGTCGAGCAATTTAACCGATATGTCATACAAGTAGTCGCGTCAAATGATACAATAAAATGATACAATAAAAAATTGGATTTTTTTAATTGATCAATTCGTTACGCACAGATGACGCGCACGTGACGCGCTCAGTGAAAATTCACCTTTAGTGCTCACTCATGTATTACGTTTATTTGCGGCGATGCAGCGGCGATGACGCATTCAATGTGAATAAGAATAATGCTATTGTTACGTGTTACGTCCCGAGATGGGGTAGAACGGTTAACAGAGTTTGGAAAGGGATATCTAATGTATTTGTGTTCAATGGCGATACTGGATACGGTTACGAATTATATTTCGGATTGAACTCGCGACCGAGCGGAAATTGCGGGAAAATATGTTTATTTAATGTAATAATCGGGATAGGGTATTATATTGTAAAATTATGATTGTTGATGTAATTGATTGTGAAATTATGATTCAAATTATTTAGTATGACAAAAAGATGATTTCTAGGATTATTGTAAGATATTAAATGTAACACGGATAAGTAGTTACATAGTAGTAATAATAATAATAATAGAAACAATAGATATAATAATAATTACAACAATAATATAATAATAGTAATGAAAGTATTAATGAGAATTATATCATAAAATATAGTGGTGAATAAAATAATACCATGATATCGGAAATACAGATTTACATATATGAATATTATATATGAATATTTAATCGATGCAAAATGAGAATAACATGAATTTAATTATTTATGAAACGGAAATGTGAATCGGAGAATATTAAATAGGGATGATAAGTGAATAATGTGTAAATTCAAAGGTATATGATTAAAGAATATTAAAAAATGTATATATATTTTTTTATATAAACAGAGATATTGACATTAAACATAGATTTACGTAGATGTAATAATAATAATAACGAGGTACGGATGTAAATATGGTAATTAAATTTCAAGTTATCTCTGAGATTTATATAGGTAATGTCAAAAGAAATGAAAATCAGTAATATAGTACGAGCAGGTCGAATAATATATAAGCTAATCCAATAATATAATATAGGCAATTTAAGTAATATGATATAGGAAAATCAAATGTTCCAAATAATATTAGAAGTAATGATTACCTTGAATTGTCAGAAGTAAATTATTAAACGTATTAGAATTCCAATGATTTCTTTTTCCTTTCCTTTTACTTGTCCTTTCTAATTATCAGATTCAGTGACTGTGCTTTCCAATGATTTGGTAACGACTATCTTCTTCGGAGGTTCGTTCCACCACTGCCCCGTCCCGCCCAAGCCGTACCTCTAGGGTAGGGCCAGGCGCAAAGGAGAGGGGCAAACAAAGCACTCCTCGACTGAGCATTTATTTTGTACTACAATTATTTATGAGAAAAGGAGGAAAATAAAAAGAAAGAGAAAGGAGAAAAATAAAACTAAACCTAATATTTTCGAAGATATTATTAATGCCTAGAGATAAATTTTATTATTCAAAACGAGAATTCATTTAATTCATTTTCGTCGTCGGTTACATTTTGCTGCGCAACGAAAGCTCTCGAGTTGGCCCTTCGTTTGAAAGTTTACATTAGAAATATTTGAGTGCGATAAGCCTCCCCTTTTGTGTAAACTAAAAGTCATCGAACGCTCTCTCATCTCTTCTACAGCTGTAACATCGAGAACCGAAGAAGAGACGATTCGAGAAAAGAAAATTAAGTTATAGAATTATATTTCCAGATTATATTTCCAAAAGAAATCAATAATAATAAAGTAAAATTATGTTTTATCGCGAAACGAAAGAAAATGAATTCTTGTTTTACCATTGATTATCTTAATATCTTAATATTTAAAATCTTAATATTTAAAGTTATATATATTTTAATATTTAAAATCGCGCATGCGTTATTTAAAGTGCCGTTCGATTTACTACGTCATTTTGGATGAACGTTCGCAAGTTTAATTTTCTGCGGACGTTACATACGTCCCGAGATTGCATAAAACAGTTAATGAGTTTTGGGAAAAGGATATCTAGTGTGTTTATGTTCAATGACATACTGAAGTCGATTACAAACTATATTTCCAGATTACAACCCGCGACCGAGCAAAAATCACAGGGAAATAATGTTTTGTTAATATAATAATCGTGATATAATATTGTATTGTAAAGTTATGATTGTAATTGGTTGTGAAATTATGATTCAAAAGTTATTTATGACTTATAAAAAGAAATGATTTCTTAGATTATCGTAAAATATTAAATGTTACACGGATAAATAGTTACATTGAAATAATGATAATAAGTAAATGATAATAATAACGAGAGTATTAATGAGATTTATATCGTAAATTATAATGATGAATAAAATGATGCCATGATATCTGAAATACAGGTTCACATATATGCGAATATTTGATCGATGCAAAAGATAAGGGTGGTATTAATTATGAATTATGAACTTAATTATGAATAAATATGTGAAATGGAAATGCAAATCAGAAAACATTAAATAGGAATAACAAGGAAATAATGTGTAAATTCAAAGATATACGATTCAAGAATATTAATATATATATATACATATATATATATATATATATATATATATATATATATGTGTGTGTGTGTGTGTGTGTGTGTGTGTAACTAGAGATATTGACATTAAACATAGATTGACGTAGATGTGATAATAATATAAATGATATACAATTCATCCAATATAAAAATATCAAATATTAATAATAGTGAAATGCGATGTAAATATTATAATTAAATTCAAAGTTATCTCTAAAATTTATATATGTAGTAATATTAAAACGAAAAAAAAAATTAATGATACAATATAAGCAGTTCGAATAATATAATATAAGAAAATCAGTAGTATAATATAAGTAAATCGAATAATAAAATATTAGCAAATCAAATAATATTATATAAGAAAATCAGTAGTATAATATAAGCAAATCAAGTAATATTCCAAATAATATTAGAAGCAATGATTGCCTTAAATTGTTTGAAGTAAGTTATTAACGTATTAGACTTTTAGTAATTTCCTTTTCCTTTCCTTTCACTTTTCCTTTATAATTATAAGATTCAGCGGTTTGAGACAGTGCACTCTCTGACGATTTGGTAACGACTGCCGTATTTGCATCCAAGCCATATCTTTAGGGTAGGGCCCGATACAAAGGGAAGGGGCAAACAAAGCACTCCTCGATTGAGCATTTTATTTCGTGTTACGGTTATTTACGCGAAAATAAAAAAAGATAAATGGAAAAGAAAGAAAGAAAAATAAAGCTAAGTTCTAATATTTTTCGGAGATATCATTAATGCTTAATAATAAATCTTATTATTGCAAAACGAGAATTCATTTAGCGTTTTCGTCAGTTAAATTTTCACTGCGCAACGAAAGACTCTCCGAGCTAGCCCTTCGTTGGAAAGTTTATATTAGGAATATTTTAAGTGCGATAAGCCTCCCCTTTAGTATAAACTAAGATCGTCGAACACTCCTTTGCTCTTCTACAGTTGCAATATCGAAAACCGAAGAAGAGGCGATTCGAGAAAAAGAAAATTACGTTATAAAATTATTCTCCAAAAGAAAACAATAATAATAGTAATAAAATAAAATTATATCTTTTATCACAAAACGAAAGAAAATGTATTCTCGCTTTATTATTAACTTAATTATCTTAATAATAAAAGTTATAAAATATATATATAATGATAAAACCGTAAAATGATAAGTTATATGTCTTAATATTTAAAATCGCGCATGCGTTAACCTAAGGTACTGCTCGACTGCATCTACATCATTTCGGATGAACGTCCGTAAGTTTTAATTTTCCGCGGACGTTACATTACGCTTACGCAAATTACGCCGCATGTGATAACAGATTACTACTTACAGTATTACCAATTCGCAGAAATTAAATTGTGTTGTCTACGGATTTTTGTTACTACCAACATTATCCCCTCTTTTTTTTTATGGAAATTGTCGTGTAATTATTTTGGAATTTCGAAACCACCATTGTCGATGCCGTTATCACATTTTCGAACGCACCCATAGACTGAATTCCACTAAACGCATTTTCGCGCCGTGTAGTACAATATATGTGACGTAAATTATAGATTGAGGCGAAACGTATGCACTTCGCCGCATCCGGCCGTATGTATCCTATATCACAAAAAAAAAAATCACGATCGTATGTATCGTACGTATAAAACCTCTGAAACGCGAAAACCTCTGAAATTTCAACCTTATTTTTCGATGTTCTTCCAGTTAAGTTATACTGAAATGATACATCCAGTACTCTTATTGAACGAGATAGTAACAGCCTGACTTGATTTGTTGAATCGACTAAATCGATATGTAGGAACCAATCGCGTTTATGTGACTACTACTCACCTGCGATGGACAGTCGCGGTATCGAATGCACCCGTTCTTGCGGTTCCCGCGAAGATTCATATAACCTCTCTTTTTCTCTTTACGCCAGTGTTCCACACCCTTGTCGTTAGGTTAACGACGTTTTGTGTCGTTATCCTAATTTCGACGATCGCCTGCACTTATCGCGTAACGGAAACGTATCGTTCCTAAAATAATGAAATCTTTAACGAACGAAAGGATTTATCGAGTTGCGATTTGACAATTCGCTCTCGTTAACGAGGATATGTCGAGTGCCGAACAAACGAACGTGCAGTTTATGAATTCACGCAAACGAAAGGCATAAATACAGGCATGAATACAGGCGTGAGATTCGCGCGAGTGTTGTGATTCGCGCGAAAATTGCGAAATATCGACGGACACGATTATAACTTCCTACTGTTCGATAAATCTCATGTGATTTACTCGAAAGGAAACGCGAAACGCTATTAATCTTACATGACCCACGAGTTCATTTCGGTGTCGAGTAATAATCTTACGCAGTGTACTGTGTTTTTTCCTTTTAAACGCTTTTAAACATTCACCACCAAATGTCAAAGAACAAACTCAACTTGACATTACCACCTGGCTCGATAGAACCAGTACCATCGCCGTCACCGTCACCGCCAGTTTCGTCTTTACCCACGTATCCGGAATCGTCGGAGATGTCCGAGTAAGTCCACGAGCAAGGTTCGAGTATTAGTGATATTGACAATTTGCTACGTGAGTTTTGACTTATCTTTGATCCATATTTAAAAAAAAAAAAAAGCGGATACGCCATGTATCGACGTACATATGATACTTGAATAAGTTACTTCTGTACAAGACAGGTTTAAATCCGCGAAAACTACTTTGTTCGAAACTCGAATCACGTCAGACGAAATGAAGTAGTTGCCAGATTTACACCGTAAGCTAATTTATTCTTACGCGTTGACTCGATTCCGTAAAATCTGTATGCTTTAACGAAGCTATGTTTTAATCTCAATTTTCAGACGTTGATCGATTTTCCTTCTTACAGTGGCATAAGGGGTACAATGAGCATAGATACTATCCAAGAGAGATTGGAGGATTTGGAAATGGATGAGGAACAAAAGAAAAGACTAGAGAGCTTCTTGGGACAGAAAGAAAAAGTTGGAGAACTATGTGACGAGGATTTTGAAAAATTGGGTGAATTGGGTTCGGGTAATGGTGGCGTTGTTGTGAAAGTCAAGCATAAAAAGTACGGTCTTATAATGGCGATGAAGGTAAACGATTGTATACTTTTAAATCCTTAGAAATTTGCAATGCACTTGCTGGTACTTTTATCACGGACTTTTCAGCAAATACGCTTGGAAATGAAGCCACCGGTTAAGAAGCAAATAATTAGAGAATTGAAAGTCCTTCATGAATGTAACTTTGCCCATATAGTTGGATTTTATGGCGCTTTCTGCAGGTAAACTCTTGAAAAAGGGGGATTACGTTCTAAAGATTACTTTTCAAGATTTATGGTATATCGTGCGTATGCCGCATGATATACCAACCATAGCTGTATCTATTCTTGTAACGTCTATTCTAGCGAGGGAGAAATTTGTATATGTATGGAATATATGGATGGTGGATCGTTGGACCTAATAATGAAAAAAGCAGGGCGAATACCGGAAGCCATGATAAGTACGATTACATGTGCTGTAAGTCAAATTTTTATTATCGATATAAATAAGCGAAACGGAATCTCGCACGGTTGGGATAAATTCTATAACAATGATGATTGCTTTTACAATTGTGCCGCGAATAATAATAAACTGTAACGATAACGGTTATCGAGATTGTCTGACTGATTGTCTGACACGCTTGAGAAAGGGCGTGACGAGACGTTGCGAGTTTATTGATATAATTATTCGTATCTGGAAATAACCATGTGAGATAACGGGAAAAAAAAAAAAAAAAAACCGCGTGTGTTTCAATAATATGTTTCTCTTTCCATAATTCCACCTGGAAAAAGACGAATACATAAACGCCTGAATTCGTCGTAGACCCAAAGGAATACGCCTAGCGGCAAGCAAGGCCAATACCAATAAACCATCAGTGGCATAGTCTTGAATATGTACTCCGTGCCTGGAACATAGAGCAACAACCCTGTTAGAATAACTTCGAAAACGAAGGAGAAATTGACGAACCAGTTGCTCATTCCTTGTTGAAAGATAGAATTGCGTCTGGTCTTGCACATGACCAGATCTATCATTTGCGTTATGACGATGGAAAGAAAATATCCGCTCTGTGCTTCCATCAGTAGATTCATTCTGTTTTGATAGGACCATGTTTGGCCCCAGGAATCTTGTAGATCGTTGATGGATGGGTTCTCCCATTCTATTCGTAAGCCCCACAAACGATTGGGCATAAAGCCGTTCATCATAAACACCATAAAGTAAGTGTAAAATCCGGCAAATGACTGCGTCATTCCGATCTGACCATAAGCGACGGATATCAAACGTTTGTTTACGAGCTTGTCGTACTGAGGATTTCTCGGCGCTCGACGCATTATATCGGCCTCTGCCTTCTCGTAGGCTAGAGCGATCGCGGGAACGAGATCGGTGCCGACATCTATACAAATAACCAGCTCGATGACCAGCGGTAAGGGAATCGCGAACAACAGGCCGCTTAACATGGGCAACATCTCCGGAACGCTCGATGTCAACGTGTACGCGATTGATTTCTTCAAATTGTCGAATATCAAGCGACCCTCCTCGACACCGGTGACGATTGACGCGAAATTGTCATCCATAAGTATCATATCCGCGGCGTTCTTGGCGACGTCGGAGCCAGCGATTCCCATCGCTATCCCTATGTCGGCCTGCCGCAACGCCGGCGCGTCGTTGACACCGTCGCCGGTAACCGCCACGATCTCTCCCAGCCGTTGACAACTCTCCACGATCAGTAGCTTTTGCTGAGGCGACGTCCTTGCGAACACGATTTCCTCATATCGGCGTATAACGTTATCCAATTCGCTCGCATCCATGTTCCTCAATTCGGCGCCGGTGATCACGATCGTGCTCCCGGTGTCGATTTGAGAATCGATCAGTTGAGTGTAAGATTTATTCTGTAGGAGCGCTCGCTCGTAACGAGTCTCGTGACCCTCGCTTACGATACCGACTTTCTTAGCGATCGCCGTCGCTGTTACCGGGTGATCGCCCGTCACCATTATCACCTTGATACCGGCGGTGCGACACTTGTGCACCGCCTCCGGTACACCGGGTCTCGGAGGATCCTGCAGACTTATCAGCCCGACGAACCTGAATTCCTTGACGGGAAAGTTGTAAGACGCGGGCGAGTCGGTGTCGAACTTGTAATTCGGCCCGTATACACTGGCGGGTAGATACAAATCGCAATACGCCAAGATGCGCTCACCGAGATAGCCCAATTCGAGACAGGCTCGACGAGATATAGCGTGATCGCTGACGGTCATCTCTCTCGTTTCCCCGTCGGACGTCAATATCGTCGTGCAACTGTCTAGTATCACTTCCGGGGCGCCCTTGAGGATCATGATGTAGCCGTAAATATCGTCCCGATGTATCGACATGTGATATTTGGTCACGGGGCTGAAAGGAATCTCAGCTACTTTCGGATGAGCCTCACGATATCGCTGTGTCGAATGAATGTGTTCGCAAAACTTGAGAATACCTGTCTCGGACGCGTCGCCGATGATCTCGCGCTGTTCGATAGGCGCCAACATGAATGACTCGGCGGTGAATTCGGCGCGTAGGCAGAGAGTAGCGGCTCTTAGCATCTCGCTGAAAGCTGGTTTTTCCAACAACAGATCTCTCTCGACGCCGATTATCTGACCTGGTGGAAAGTTATACCTGGTATGGCCGAACCAGAGATTAGACACAGACATTTTGTTCTGCGTGAGCGTTCCCGTCTTATCGGAGCAAATGGCTGATGTCGAACCTAGAGTCTCGACCGCTTCGAGATTTTTCACCAGACAATTCTTACTTGCCATTTTCTGAGCGGTCAGCGTCAAGACTGTCGTCACGGTCACCAGCAGGACTTCGGGTATATTGGCGATCACTATACCGAGCAGATAGATAAACGCCCGTATAATATGGGGATCGAGCAACAGCGACAAGCCGAAAAACGTCAGACCGCATATAATCGCCACGATTGTAATGATCCGAACGAAATGTTTGATCTCCTTGGCGATCGGTGTCTCGATCTTTTCGAGTTGCGACGTCAGACCGGCCAGACGGCCTATCATGGTGTGGTCGCCTGTGGCGATCACGATTCCCCTGCCGTCACCCGCTACAGCGAACGATGTGGAGAAGGCCACGTTGGCGGATTCGAGGGGATTTCTGTCGGTGGGAAAATCGGTGCGCACCACCGGCTCGCTCTCGCCGGTGATGCTCGAGTTCTCGACTCTAAGTCCGCGGCACTCGATTATCCTAATGTCGGCCGGTATTTTATCGCCCATCCGTATCTCCACCAAGTCGCCTAATACCAACTCTTCCGTGCCCAGTCGTGATTTCGTGCCGTCGCGAATCACCGTAGCGAAGGTGGGCACCATCTTTTTGAAGGATTCCATCACTTTGATATTTTTACTCTCTTGTATATAGGCGAACACCCCCGAGGTGATGCATATCAGCACGATGATTATACCCAGCCATGCGATACCGATGTCCGCCTCCCGCGTCAAGTAAGTGACGGCGTACAGGATGAAGCACAGAACCGCGCAAATCCAGAGCATCGAGGCGAATCCATGGAACATGCATTTGAGAAACTTGATATATTCCGGTGTAACCTTGGGTGGTGACAGAGCGTTTGGTCCGTCTCGTTCCATGAGCCTGCACGCCTGCTCTTTCGTCAAGCCCGTTTCCGCGTTTGTGCCCAGCCGCTCGTACAGAGCCTCCAAAGCTATAATGTGATCGACGGTCTCCAATTCTTGATGCAACTCTTGTATCTCCTGCTCGGTCAGTTTCTTCTTGTGCAGGTGTATGGAAGATACGCTGACCGGTTGATGCCGAAAGAGAGTCCCACGAGTCGACTGCTGCGTTACTCGCTGTGCCGTGAAGACGCCTTGCATTTTTTTAACGCAACGGATATTCTTATGGATACGTACAACTTGACGCTCGATGCAAAAATTCTTTTTGCATCTCTTCCTCTTCCTCCTCTTTCTTCGCGTGACAGTCGCAGTTACGACGATCCGTTATCTCACTGCCAACTCGAGTGCTCGTTTGTTTGTTTGCTCGATCATTCGCTTACTTCTGATTACGGATCGTGTCGTTGCGAGTTATCGTTTCTCTTTTACAGGTTTTGAAAGGTTTAAGTTACCTGCGAGATAAACACGCCATAATGCATCGGGACGTAAAACCGAGCAATATCTTGGTCAACAGTGCGGGAGAAATCAAAATCTGCGACTTTGGCGTTTCCGGACAATTGATCGATTCGATGGCCAATTCGTTCGTCGGTACGCGAAGTTACATGTCGGTAAGCCACAGGCATGGTGAACGTACGTTCGGGGTGTTACGCGTACAAATACGCCTCAAAGTTAATATCGAACATTTTCAGCCAGAAAGACTCCAGGGAACGCATTACTCGGTGCAGAGTGACATTTGGTCGCTTGGAGTATCGCTAGTGGAAATGGCAATTGGTATGTATCCTATACCTCCACCGGATGATAAGCTCTTAGCTATCATATTCGGTCCGGAATGGGTGAAACACGAAGGAGGAGATTCAACGACGGACAGCGAGCCTACGCCGATTCCGCGACTACGTTCGACGGGACGTTGTCAGTATTCTCGTATATTGTCACAAAAAAATAATTATTCTTGAATAATCGATGATTTCTTCTTTATCATACAGACACGCACAATCCCAAACCTCTGGCGGTATTCGAGCTGCTGGAAATAATAGTCAATGAACCACCGCCGAGACTGCCGGCCGGATTATTCAGCCAAGCTTTCATAGATTTCGTCGATCGATGTTTAAAGAGAAATCCAAATGAAAGGGCAGATTTGAAAACATTAATGGTACAATGGTCTCCCATTTAGCCCCTATTTCTTATTTTATGAAACGTTGATAGTTTAATGTCTTTTCGGATTGTGTGTTTTAGAATCACGAGTGGATAAAGAAAGCTGAATTGGAGAACGTAGACCTCGCTGGTTGGGTATGCCGCACAATGAATTTGCAACCATCGACGCCAACGCGTTTAGCGACGGTGCAATCCTGAATAAATGTCACTCTTACATACTTGACTACGTATATTCGCGTTCAGTACTCTTAGGTTATTCTTTGATTCATTTAGGTTTTCATTCGGCTAAACGGTGGCGTATATCTTTTGTGTTTTCTTCTTGTTTCTCTCGCGGAATCTTTTTACAAAATTGAAACGCCTATATTTTTGATAAGTACGCCAGATCCGTTGAATGAACACCGTATTCTTATTCATTGTTGAATATCGCGCGAATAACTATAAGGATTTACTTACGAAAGTGCTCGTAGAAGATCCGATTGATGTCACGTTGTCGCGCATCTTGGCCATTCTCTCTTGATTTTACAAAGAGAACCTACTATATGTAATAATCTAAAGTGTCACCATGATATATCAGGTGAAATCTGTTCATTGATTTTTGCGGATCAGATGAGACGTGTTTCACTCGGACTTTACTTGTTCGAGTGATTTGCACACAGCACGCCACTGTGCCAAATATTAATTTCATAAGATTCACTTTACGTGTTCGTCTTATGCTTTTGTTGAAAGTATGTAAGATGACGAATTGCAATATAAGTTTATTATTAGAAACTCATGGGCAAATTGTGTTCCCCGTGATATATTAGGATGCGCGAATGAGCATTAAACTTACGAATGTCGTTTGAGAAAATTAATTAGATCGAGTTACTTGTAAGATTTGTACCTGACATCCATAGGAACGTTATTTACACGATCAAAAATTTCATCCTTAAATCACGTTAAGCCGTTGTTTTTTTACATCAACTACATGACTTTGATTAAACGCGGTTATAATAATTTTTATTTTTACTCATTCATTCATTCATTCTGTCATTCATCTATTCATTTTTTTTTCTCCATTCATCACAGACGTGTGTGTGTGTGTGTGTGTGTGTGTGTGTGTGTGTGTGTGTCCCTCCTCCCTCTCCTGCTCCCCTCCCTCCCTCTCTTCACACACACACCACACACATTTTTCTCATGCGATCATTTAAAGGCAATCTAGAAAAAATATTTTAATAATTCAAGCCCGAATTTTTTAATTCGCTTGCGATAAAATTCTTGCGTATTTATCGACATTAACATATAAACTTACATTTAATAGATTATTGTATATACTTAAGACAAAAAAGTGACCAACTCTGTCATTGGATACAGATCAATTCTTATCTGACGAAAATAAAGATCCATAATGTAAGTGTAACATAAGGGAAATATAACAAAAACATAAACGAATCTTTTCTAGAAAACACTAATTGAAACATTGACATGTGAAATGCTTCTTTTTCCGACTTACGCTTTCTAGAACATTCGTTCATGCTTCTGTTACCCTTTCTTCGCGTTACTCTTACGCTTCCAATCTTTATTTTCGTCAGAATTTGATATATTGACAAAATAAAGAAATTTATCTGATTTTTTCACATCATCGCGATTTGCATTATGAATAACGAAATACTTCACAACACAATTCAAGCCGTTTACATACATACTCGACTCGATAGAATTTAAAATATTGAACTACGAATTCTTTTGCTGCAGAATATATGTGCGTGTATGATGGGTGATGCTCTCAATTCCTTCCTAGTGCTAAATGTGCGATAAAGACTGGATTTATTATCGGTACTTTACATTAATTTAAAGATATAAAATATATATGATAGCAATAGAGTAAACTATTTCACATTTTCATTTTCTTGATGGATAATAAAAATTTGAAAAATGTTTTTTTTTTCCGTTGTTATCCATCACATCAATTCTCTCATCGAAATAAAATTTTATATATATATATATATATATAAAATTTACACACACACGCGCGCGCGCGCGCGCATACATAAGCACGCACCATCTAAATCGCAGCAAAGGGGGTTGACCTTTTGTGCATCCAATTGCATGTCCAATCTTGTTGTGCATTTGTATTCGAAAAATAGCTTGCCATTCACGATTAATCAGCCAATTGGCCAATTTTGAAATTCACGAATATTTGAAGAATTACATGCTAATCAAAGTTCTTTCCATCATCCTGTCTTAAATGATAAATTGTTACGATTTTCCGCATATTTAATCGTATGCTTGATCGATAATTATATTATTATTGATAGAAAAATTCACAGATTGGACATATTTCATTAGTAGCACAAGTACCGTAAAGTGCAATAGGATCGACATGGGAAAAAAATATAAATAGATTGTGAATACGCTAAATCATAATATTACGACCAATTTGTCGTTCATTGAAATATATTAAGCTGAATAATATTTTGTAGATGCAATCTGCAAGTTAGTCTCTCATATTGCATGTAATAGCTGTTTACAAGTTGGCTTAAAAAATCAACCGAGTTGTATTACGAATATATCGTAATACTTGTGTGAGATTATCTCTCCATGTATGTGTATGTATATCAATGAGAGCGTCAGACGCTCAAAAATTAAAGTCATGTTATGTTTATATCACAATCAACGGCAACACAATACTATTGATATTAAGAACAAACGCATGTAATGCATACATTATTGTAAAATGGTTTCTATTATCTACCATAGAGAGACAATATACGCGATTAAAAGATATCCGCGAAAAAATCGTGTGATAAAATACAAAATGCCAACATAATTTAGCAATTTTATCAAGCGATGATTCATAATTTTGCGCAAAGTTCGTAATTCCTAGCACTTATTAAAATATGTGCACATTCCTTGTTGCATATATGTGCATAATATTTGCAGTTGTATTGATTCATTGTCTAAACGTTATGAATTATAAATACAATAAAATCATCGATGTTGTAATTCTACGTTCGATATCTGAAAACCTAAGTGTAACCGTTTGTAATAATGATAGAAGTTATCGAAGAAAATGGAATTTTCTCTGATACGAACGATCAAATTAACATTTAATTTATGATGGATATAGATGTTTTTTTTTTAACTTTATTTTATTGCACTTTATTATGATTGTAACAGTAACTTTATTTATATATATATGTACGTATTGCACGCGATATCGTAATATTATATTCACTAAGATAAATATCAAAATCAGTCATTATGTAACCACACACATACGAAATCTCAGGAACCGTAAACATTAATCGTACAAAATCTCATTTAGAACCATAGAGAACTGGCGTAGATGGCGTAGATCTAATCTGAGTCGTTGAGATAATAAAGCTCAGGATCGTCAATCTCTCGTAATACTCTCGTATGAATACGGGTAAAAAGCCTCAGGAGTATAATTAATCTGAGCAATATTCAGAGAGTGAACTTCCATCATAGACAAAAAAATCTGAAATCTGAAATTATATCTAAACCTTCATCACAAGAATCGTCTAGATCATTGTCTACGAGATGCATATTGGATACATTACTAACGGACAAATCAACGTTAACTATATGCAACAGCGGAGGCAGTCTCTCTTGGCCTATTTCTTTGTTAGTCAGAATTGCTGTTCCTCCAACAATCATCTTTAACATCAAGTTATTGGTTCGACTGCTGCAAACATCTTTAGCAACCTCGAGAGTGGTGTCCCTGATGTACCTACATCCGGAGAGATCCAACAATTGTAATTGTGGTGAGGACTTGATGAATGTTGACATACCCCGATCACTGAACGGACATCTTCGGCATTCCAATTCTTTTAAACCGCATACAGTTGTCAAGCCATCGTCACTAATTTGAGGTACATAACTGATAATTAATTTTTCTAGTCTTGTTAACGTAGCGATAGCCGCTAGTCCGACATCGCTTACATTGCAGCAATCTGTTGAATACGTAACGATAAAATATATGATTGAAGAAAAAAATGACTAATACAAAACTCGGTACATGTACATATATTGTAATTTTATCTGTAATTTTTATATTGTAATTTTTACCTGTAATATCCACATTGGTAAGCTGTTGACAATGTTGTACCAAATCGGCAAGAAAATTGTTCGATACTTTAGGATTGCGTGTGACTCTCAAAGTTTGCAAATTAATGAGGTGAATTAAATGGAACATATCTGCCGCTTGTGCAGAGGGAAAGCCTCCGACGAGTTCCAATACTCTTAGATTTTTGCAATAATAACCGACAACTTCCAGTGTATGTTTAGCTACGCCAACACAATCGCTTATTGTAAGATGTTTTAAATCTTCAAGCCTCGTTAGTGCCTATAAACATGACGATATTAA
>JAECZD010000137.1:0-44476 GCA_024349325.1 Pogonomyrmex californicus | reverse complement strand
CATTATGAATTCCTTTCGCCGGGCCAAACTGTCAACAAGGAATATTATTTGAGTGTTATGCGTCGTTTGCGTGAAGCGTCTTCGCCTCAAGAGGCCAGATTTATGGGCAAACAACTCATGGTTTTTGCACTACGATAATGCGCCATCTCACACTGCACTGGTTCTTCGTGACCATTTCGCCAAAAACTCGATCCATATCGTTCCACAATCACCGTATTCGCCTGATTTAGCACCGTGTGACTTCTGGCTATTCAGTAAACTCAAAAGACCGCTCCGGGGACACCGTTTTGAATCGATTGAGGAGATACAAGCCGAAACGAAGAAGATATTGAAGGCCATTCCGGAAGAAGAGTTTTCAGAGTGTTTCGAGGATTGGAAAAAGCGTTGGCATAATACGTATTGCATCGGGAGGGGATTATTTTGAACGCGACGAATTTGATTTTGAAGAATAAATAAAGATTTTTTACTCTATAACAAAAATCTCATTTATATTTGATCACAGTACCTCACCGGGAGGATCATCAAATTAATAATAGATACGGTAGTGCATGGTTATGCCTTGCACACCGTATACGGATAGTCTCTACACTTACTAGGCGCTATCTGGGATTCCATCACTCATCTTTTATTACATCTGGGTACAAAAAAATTTCAAAAGACCGAACAGGTCAGTGCACCAGAGTCTGATAATAAAATCCCCGAAAATCAAGCCATTACAACACAGGAATTAAATCAAATTTATCTCTTACTTCCACCCGAAGGAAAATCAACCTTTTCATTTGAAATAAAGGAAAAAAATGCTCCTCCTTGTTATCTCCAAACATTTCTTGTTATTAATTATCCAATTATGTAATAGACATTGCAATTTTGTACAAGTGAAGAAAGAAAAGAAGAAATGGAGCCAAAAAGTATTAATACAAACCAACTTACTCGAAGCTCGCTGGAATGCAAGATTTTGGAATCCCCGCTGTTATTTTGGGTTCGGTTGAAAACCGGAGAACCGGCTCTGCAAGATTTACGAGAAGAACTGGACTCCGAATGTGACGGAAGTCCCGGGAATTGATTTGTTAACCTCACTTGATTAAAGAGGACGAGCCCGTCGCTGTGGAGGACCATGGGGTATGGCAGCGGAGCCTTGTCACAAAGGTGGACCAAAGAAGTGAGAGGATGCGAATCGCCCTCCGAGACGAGGGGCGCCTCATCTGGCATTCCGGAACATCTACCGCCTAGAGGACAGATTCAGGACGCTGTCTTGGCAGGCGCTGATTTGCGGTCTAGCATACACCGGGCCTGCCAAGCCGGCAAAGATGTGGCCAGCGAAAACTAGGGCCTTAAGCCGAATCTTGGCAGAGGGCTAGACTGGATGGATCAACATCATCCACTTCTAGGAGCCGGAGCCGCACTCGTTAAACGAATTAAGATGAAAACGCTCGGAGCGATAAATTTGCGAGACGCACTCGTGCGACTGGGTCATGCGAGCGTCGAAGGGAAGGTCACGGTAGATACCTTCCAGTCGTTTAAATAATAATATAATAGTAATAGTATTAGTAAGATTAATAATCAGCCTTTAGTTAATAAGTATAATAGTTTTTTTTATTTCATTTGTTTACATTAGCATTTAGCCAATTATCTTTATGAATTGGAAATCATTGTTTTTTCTCTTTCTTTTTTTTATATAATCTACACATTATTCCCCTGTTTTACATTTAGTTTTAGTTAACTGTGTCTTATTCTTTTGTACTAACTTTGCGTTACGGTAGATTTACCTACTATATTCTTTTATGTTTTATTTTTCTCTTTTTTATATAATAAATTCCAATCTTAAGTTTAACCATTGACAATTCTAATTAATTTCTCTTATTTTAATACAAACTCCAAAAAGGGAATCTCCTTTTAAGCATATAGAATGGGGAAAGAAAGTAAAACGTCAACCTATTCCCTATCACACTGATACTACCTGGAGTGTCTGTTCAGTACGGAATCGCTTTGACACTTTCTATTCAACTGCAGGCACCTAATCAGCAATGATATATAAAAAATTCTCATCAATATCAGAGTAACTGCAAACCCTTATCCGTCCGCCCGGAACAGCTGTAAATACGATCATCGCCTACTAAACCTAACAAAAAAAGAGAAAGACCTTACCTAGGTAGACGAGTCGCAAGGGTGGAGGCGAGGCAGGAAACAATTTAACGCGTTCTACGCGTACATTCAATGGCTATAGTACAGCCTACGTATTAAAACAAAAAAGGAGAAAAAACATTTTCTGATAGTAAAGACTGTCAAAGGATGCGAAAAAATAGAGATCTAAATCCTAGATCGAGCGATACATAACCGATGGTATTCACGTGGTATATCGTATTAATTATTTTAATTCACTCTTCCCACATTTTACTAAGCCAACAATTGATTTTCTTCCCCTCAGTGCTCCGCAATTAAAAATCACAAATCTATTCAATAAAATTCTTCTCTCAAACCATTTTCCTTTCCTCACGTAAACAATTAAGTTATAAAAAGAAAGACGAAGAAAGATGATCCTTTTCCCTTCTTCCTTCTTAAAGAATTTCGACTGCATGGTGAAAAAAAGGCCCAAACGTTAAACCTAATGGTAATATAAACCAATTGTGAGTCGAAAGGAAGGAATTACTTCATAAGAATATCTCATAGCAAATGTTGTGCACCCCCAACATTTGTCTAAGGCGAGGGGTGTTACATCCTGCGTACTCACAATTCCTCCCTTTCGAACAATCGCGAAGGACTTCGAAATATCTAGAAAAATTCATTTCTCGGCGAAAGTTATATTGTCCACTAAACGTTTTTTTCTCTTCCTTGAACAAATAGTCTCGGCGTCAACAGGACGGGAAAACCCGATAAAAGAAATTTTCCTAACGAGCCCATAAAACGGAGTAATAAACAGTTTGAAATTCCATTACGTAAATTGTAAATCTTTTATATATTTTTATTTCCCTTCCCAAAAGTCGGGGGCGGGAACTCAACTTAACCAACAGGGAAAGCCGAGAAGCATTTTTCGATATGTATCACCTTAGTTGATAAATTAAATTTAATACGCCGTTAAGGCCAAAAATAAAAAAATTCAATTAGACATAAGGAACACGCCCTAGAACTTCCTTCATATCTCCAAAATCCTACATAAACCGACCGCGGCTCACTCTTTGTCTCTGTGCAACCTCTGTCTCTGTGCACTGTTACTTCTCCGTCTACTATAACCATTCTGTGCTCTCCAACCTCTGCAATTGCAAGGTTTCTGTCATCCAAGATTCTCACCGCAAAAGCTTCCTAGTGAACAAGTTTTGAACGTGCTTTTGTTAATCTGAGTGAGTATGTTCCGGCGGGCCAGGATCTCCAGCATCAGGGCTGTCATCCAAAGTAAGTGGAACTGTTTATTTCTTTCCGGTTTCCTCCGTGCCCGCAACCCAAATTATATTTTAACATCCGTAACTTATATTCACTTAATAGTGAACAACGGAAGAATTAATCGAAAGCCGGCAACGGCGGGGAAGCAAGTTCCGAACGCGAAGCCTGTTGGATCAGGCCTATCGGGAATTCCTCCAATCCATCAACTCGGAGCTTCACCAACGGAGAACAGATTTCACACACCACCGCCGCGAGTCCCAACGCCTCGCACTTCATCCCCTGTTTTTCGCCTCCCCTTCACTTTCGTAAGTCTCAACGCCTCGCGCTCCATATCACCTATCTCCTCTCCCTCAATTTCGCGGGCCTCGACGCCTCGCGTTCCGTCGCCACCTCGCTCACAAATTCTCCCTTCACCAGCGAGTTCCACGTCGAGCGTGAAATTCGTAGAAATTCGAAGTTCCACCGATACCGCCAATACTCTATGAGGAGGAACTTACGTTTCACATCCTCGCGCAGTTTTCTATCTCCACCGAAACTCTTCCCCGAGGGATATTTACAATAGGCTCCCAATCCATCAACCTGACCACACTCCGGGAGCATGTAATACGCAACCGTCCTGATAACACCATCGCCACATATATCCCCGGAGTTCCTTATCCTTATTTAATCCCCGTCCAATATTTCTATAGAATGTTCCCAACAATCATGAGAATCCGCGAACTCTACTAATAATCTCCCCCCGAATTCCCATATAGACACACACACACACACACACACACACACACACACACACACACACACACACACACACACACACACACACACACACACACACACACACACACACACACACACACACACACACACACACACACACACTTATTCATGTTCCCTTTAGAGATATGAGCAGCACCAAGTGTTTTTACATAAAAATTTTTTTTTATTTAAATAAAATTTTATCATTTATTTATTTTTTAATTCTTTGTGATAAAAACGTAGGTTGAGTAAAGCAATTTTGTGATATAATAATATTTTAAAGCTAAATAATTACTACCACTTGGGTTAAAATAGAAAAAGAAGTCTTCTCTAAATGGATCTCTAAATGGATAGAAAGATATACATATAATTTGGTTTTTATTATTTTTAAATTAAAGATACTACTACTTCAGTTTTATTTTTTTAAAACAGTGGTCTATCAAATCTTTTATATGATTGAAATATATAATTTGACTAAAATGGACTTGTAGTTCCATGTTTATAGGACTATAACTTGGCGCCAATTATTGATATCAAATCTTTTATACAAATTTTACACTAATCATTTGAGTTGCCAATGTGGAAACGAAATTTTCTTTTTCTGAAGAATTAAGGTATATTAGTATCATTTGGGTGAGAATAGGAAAATTGGATTATAACTTGGCGCCATTGAAATCATTTATACAAATGATATCATTTGAATTGAGTTGACAATATGGAAACAAATTTTTTTGTTTTTTAATTAAAACTAGTACCATTTGAATTACAATAGGTAGGCTCTTCAATGAATACAAAGATCACAAAGATACTAGCATTTAGATTTTATTTTTTAGCTTGATCATAACTAAAATTGCATTAGATATGGCAATTTCGTAACATAACTTTTTTTTTAAAGAATTAAAACTACCATCACATGGGTTGGAGTAAAAAGAAAATAAAAGATATTGTCAATTAAATTTTATTTTTTTACTTGGTTAACAACAGTTTCTTTTTTTTTTTCAAGCGTCCACTATACTTGACACTCTTTGTTTAAAAAGGTAATTTTATAGTGATATCAGACATTTTGAAGCATTAACCATCTTTCTATATTTGTAAAGCGTATCTCAACATTTTAATACTTGATTTTTTTTCTAACACGCACAACGGGAATAAATAGGCTAAAGAACGAAAGAAAGAGCGAGACAGCATATTTAGTCTTTTTCCACGTGTCCAATTGGTCGACGATATCGTTGAGTTTCGCGGCGAGTTTGATAATTAGTCATAGTTCGTTTCGGAGTGTGATGTTTATGCGTTATATATATATAAATTGTTGTACCCCGGATGGGCTACAACGATAATATTAGGGATAGTCGGATTCGTTAAGCCTAAGGAGTTGGGACTCCGAGCAGGATCAAAAGAATGTAAGGATCTTCTTGAATTCACTAACACACTTTCTTTATTTTAATTGATTTATTTAATTAATGCACAAATTCTTGAGATTAGTATTTCTTATTTTATTACTTTACACACGGTTAAACGTCGGCGGGCGGCTCTGCGCGTATCGCGTTACTCTGGCGGCCGACGACCGAGTATGTCACCTCAGATGCTGATAGTACGGCTCGCGTGAACTTCGCCGCGCTTTTGTAATATCTTGCGCGATAATTATAATAATGATTCCGAACGACACGTTATTCTTGACTCTGTCGATTCTGCCTTGTGTAACCGGTTATATAGTTTGATCGATGCCCGATCAGCATTCCGATCGGTTGCGTCGATTGATCGCGTAATATTGATTGATCAATATCACGCCTGGTTCGATCAGCAATTTGAGGAATTTGCTGATAGACTTTTCACAATTGTTCGCAATGTTCTCGCGCGATGCATTTCTGCGGTCTTTCAAAAGACTGGTCGCAATTTCGGCGGTCACACATTTGTGTCGTCTTTCGAAAGACTTTTCGAGATTCATGCGGCCTAATTTTGTTGCCATGCGGACTACTTTTATTATTGGTTGTAGATCTGGCTACAACAAAATACTGAATTAATTATACGACTATAAAAACAATTACAGAGAATCGAAAGCCAAGTTGAAACATTTATGTAAAATGATAATGTTAATATGTCATTCAATTAATGTTTATAAATTTTTATAAAAAATGAAAATATAAAAATTTTTATAAAAAATGAAATAAAAAATACTAAAAATACTAAAATGAGTTAATTAGTTGAAAAAAATCTGAAGTCAAATTGAAATATTCATGTAATAAAATGTTAACGTTTATATATTTTTATACTCATATATGTTACAATAAAATATAATATATGCATTCTTCTTAACCTTATCCTTTGCCGTTCAATTAATCCTAATTAATTAATTTTAGCATTTTTTCTCCACTACAGTTAGATAAAGCTAGTTATTTTATATTATACATATGTATATGTATATGTATATGATCTAAATTGAAGTGTTCATATAATAAAATGGTAATTTATACATATTTCTATACTCTAAAGCTATATTTTACTACACTTAATTTATAAGATTTTATTCACCTATATATATAGGTCCTTTTAGAGTATCGTTTATGTCTCTTTTAAACATTGTTTTCTTGTACACACATACTAGATCTTTTTAGGGTATTATTTGACATTTCTTTTGAACATTGATAATTTTTATGTAACTTTTATTTAAACTTGATGTAACTTTTATTTAAACCTGCAAGAAGAAGAAACGTTAAAATAAATAAATATCTTTTTTTTATAAACAAAATAAAAGAATTACAAAATTTATTAATTAATTACACAACTACAGAAACAGTTATAAAGAATCGAAAGCCAAGTTAAATAATGTTAATATTAATTGAAACATTTATTTTAAAATGATAATGTTAATATTAACATTTCACTTGGCTTCCTATTCTTCTGAACTTATTTCTTTGTCATTCAATTAATAATTAATTAATTTTAGCATTTTTTCTCAACCACAGTTAAAACTAGTTATTTTATATTATATAAATATGTATATGAATATGATCCAGAAACAAATGAAAACATCAAATTGAAATGTTCATATAATAAATAAAAATAGTAACATTAATATCATTCATCTAAAGCCATATTTTAATTTCGCGCTTAATTTAGAAGATTTCAATCATTTCACCCATACATATCAGGTTCTTTTAGAGTATTGTTTATGTCTCTTTTAAACATTGTTTTGTTGTACACACATACTAGATCCTTTTAGGGTATTATTTAACATCTCTTTTGAACATTTTGAAACATTTTTTATCTTGTAGCATTGCATGTTTTTAAAACGGTCATCCATCCTACTTGGGATCCTGCTCGATACTGCTTAACTTCTATAATGGGATGAAACCTGCAACTGAAATAATATAAGTGCACACGGAATTTTGATATAAAATATGATAGATCCGGTTAATAAATGTTACTATCCCTAATAGCACTCGTCTATTCTGAGAACGTTCCACAGAATATCATACAAGTATATCTGAGATATTCTCCGAACATTCGAACTTTAGATCTGGTTAATGAATGTTACTATATTGTCATATAAATAGTCTTAATTTTAAAATCTCGATTGCATATGTAATTCTTGTGGATAATTTACATATTACATATATAGATGCGTGAACTTATATTGTTGAATGAGAATTATTTTTATTATGAAAATTGTTTATAAATTGTTGAATATATTTTGTTTATTTGTTTTTGAATTTGTCAATAATTGTATTAAATATAGGAAATATTTTTCTTATTTTCTTATTTATATATTATTTATATATTACAGTTAATTAAAAAAGATAATGATTAATAATGTTATTTTATTATTTATTCATTAAAAATGATGATTAAATGACAATATATTTATAACAATAATTTCATGACAAATATTACGTTTATTTTACGTTATTATTTAGTATACTGACGTCGAATGACGAAAAATAATCTTAAATCTTAAATCATCGTCATAATGATGTCATCTTGCTACTTGGGATATGACAAATGATATTCTACACAGATTTTATACGAATAATCTTAGTATCTTCGATATAATCACAGTACATTCAGTATAAATATAAAATATTCGTATGAGATCATGTGCTGATAGGGTATATTTGATATATTCTGAAGATGAGTTTAAAAATATACGAGAAATGATATACCACCAAGATGAATGTTCTCAGATGAATGTTCTCTGGTATATTAGGCAATAGTATGTATGACCACAGTACTTTCGATACGGTAGAATATTCGAATGATATCATATGCTATTAGGGTATATTGTCATATAGATACCCGTATGGAAAGGAACTATTGAGAACTATTCAGATTTCTACAGTTACCATTCAATTTCTGTAGTAACTTGAGTAGTAACTATTGGCGATTACATGCATGCATAGTAATTGAATAGTAACTGCGACTATTGGCGAATAGTTCTGAAAACCAACTATTGGCGTCTACATGCATAAATAATAATTAAATATTAACTACGATTATTGGCGAATAATTCTAAAAAGTAACTATTCGTGATATCATGAGTGAATAATTCAATAGTAACTATGAGTATTCACAAATATTATTAACAATATAATAATAATAAAATTGTAAATCCGAACATGACATTTTTTTTATGTTCGGTTTCAAAATACTTCACACAGACGTACACGTATATACTCTGCAAATTATAGAATATTTACTTATTGATATTTACTATAGAATAGATTTTGTGCAATTTATATATTTATATTTAATTATAAAAATTGCAAAATTGAACATTTTACAATAAATGATCGTTATTATACATTATTATAATATATTTATGCATTATATTTACATTATAAATTCTTATTTAGCGGAAACAAGCACCGATTATTATTCGTAAATGGCAAATTTAAGCATTTCGCTAATAACATTTCTGGGCGGATACATATAAAGTCATTTGAAGATTCTACAACCGCAGAAAATAAATCTGATGAAAAAAATTTATTTTAAACATTTGTGCATTATGTTTTAATAGCTTGTATCCTATTATAATGCATATTTTTTCTCCATTTGTTGTGGAAATTACAACTAAAATATCTTTAATTTTCATATATTCATTTGTAAGCAATACTGTACAGTTATCTCTTTTTGTAAAGCGATTATATTCACAACTATGGTATTCTATAGTATTATAACAGATTCGAGTGTAGAACTATTTGCTATTTCTGCAATCTCCTCTTGAAGAAAGTGTTCAATTAACATTTTCTTCACATCTGATAATTTTACATTTCTAGAACTTCCTGACACTTTCAAATGTGATCCGACATCTACAAAACATTGATTGAAATTTTTATATAAACATCACTCTATCAATCTACGTGCTTCAAAACTATAATAATTATCTTGATGTAAATGATTTTCAAATACTGATTTGACATATTTTAATCGAAAATAATTTTTACATATTTGTTGGGAAATTTATTGAGTACCTTTAATAAAATGTTTTAAAATCCCATTATAATGTTCGAAGAGAAATGTAGACCACGCCCATAGAGCACCATAACATTCGTACGAAATGAGATATATGTAATAAGCAATGCATATTGAATGTCATGAAGCGTGGTCCATAAATTTTCTCGATGTTCAGAACAAAATATCATAATGCAAATATCGTCTTCGGCAAGGATAAATTCGTTATTATCAATGTTATCTTTTAAAAAGATGTGTATGCTGTATACAAATAAGAACCAATGTTTAACGTATTCATTATTTAATTTTTCAGTTAAACATATTATAGAATAATATAAGAACCAGTTTTTCCATTCGGAAGTCTTATAAAAATTTTCTTCTTTTGAACTATTCGTGGTATTCTGTCAATTTCAATAGTAGGATTAAACGATAGAAGTTTAATATTTATATCTTCAATATGTTTTCCCAAATACCATATTTCATCATGATTTGATATATCAAACTATTCACAAAAAAACATTTTCGTTATCCCAAGTAATACATCGTGCATGTAATCTGGCGGAAAAGAATTAGTGACTGAAAAATTAGGTATGAGCATAGATATACCTCGTTCCATGCACTGGACTCTTCCATGATTTCACAGACCTTTTCACGCTCGTGTTGTTCGATACAACGGAGTGTTTGCAAGTCTCCACAGTAAACACGGGAATGTCCCTTTTTAACGGCAATATATTCGCCTGGATGAAGACAAAATAAACAATCATATTTACCATTAAATTGATGAATATTTTGCAGGATATGGGACCATTTATTATGGATTTAATAAAGTTACATGACAAGGGTTTTGAATTCATTGAACCGGATCACAATAACATTGTTACAATTCATGTTCATGTACTTTTTTCTCCAGTCCATGCAGTAGCTACTGCCCTGGCAGAACAAAAAATGCTTTAGCTCGAGCAATACTTGAAAAATCTTTTAAAAATAAATTTGATTACATATATCTTGAGGCAAATAACAGTCAATTAATTGCAACAAACCGTCTAAAGCTACATCTGATAAATTAAACGAATTAGCATATGCTAAAATTAATAATTCGTTTTCTTGTTTATTGAGCCGACATCCGTCATATAAAGGTTTTCTTAGTGGAAACTGAGGCTGAAACAACATAATTATTTAAATTATAAAATAAGAAGGTAAAACTTTCAAGAAATTCAAATAATTTTAAATAATTTAATAATCTCTAATTTAAAAAGGCTTCCATGGGTTTTTTATTGGTTTTATGTGTGTGTGCATGTGTGCGCGTGCGTGCGTGCATGCGCATATACTATAGGCCTTTATTAGAATTGTTAAATTTGAATTTGAAATATCTATGTTTACTTATGATTTATAACTTTATCTTTAATGACATTATCTGAGTTTTCTTTACCTCAGGTTGTGCTTCAGGATAAACAAACTCATTAATATTATTTTCTTGTTGTAAAGAATTATCTACAGAGACATTAACTTCTTGAAATGTGACATCTGTATCATCACTACTACTTTCGTTGATTGATGTACGTGCATCATCTAAATTGTTGCTATTTTCCTTATCAGATGAATTGTTTAATACTCCATGATATGAACTTATTGATTCATGAAGTACATCACTATTGACTGCAATCCTATTCTAAAATTAGACAATATATTCCTTAGATTTAAAATTTCTTTAGTCTAAATGGAATTATATTGTAATTTATAGATATATTCTACATTTAAATTTAAATTCAAAACTTTTTATATTTATTTTTATATTTACTTAAAATATAAATTTAAAGATATTAAAGAAACATTAAATTACTATTTAGAAAAAGTACTATTTTTATATTTATATTTTTATCTGACCTCAAATTGTGATTGATGAACATTTTCTATGATGATTTCGAGTCGATCATTTGCTCCAAGGCTATTTTTATGTTCATTAGACATGTCTGATTCTTGCAGATCGGAATTGTCGCTAACTTTTGTTTCTAATGAAATGGTTTCCAGAACTGACGAATCTACTTGATTTATATTATCATTGTTTCTTTTCTAGAATTTATAAAGAATTGTTTTACGAAATTTACTTGTTAATCATAAAATAAACTAATTATAAATGATAATAAAATAAATGACGTCTTTTGAACTAAATAAAGAATATTTTTCATTCAGCTTTTATGCATTAATGTTCATATAAAGAATTTTACTCCAGAAATCATACATTCATGTAATTATTTTTGGTAATTTCAAATCATGTTAAATGCAAAGATGTTAAAGTATTGAAATTAATTCAGATAAATGACTGATTCAGATGAATCAAATAAAAAGTACGTAAAATATGTTTCTCGTAATAAATATTATATGTAAATATTAAATATATTAGGCATGATATTTTCCTTGACTAAGTAATCATTACAAATACTGAATATTATTTATATGTAAATACCTTTGCAGCAGTATCAATTATCATTGCGATATAGCGGTTTTGTAAAGTTTGTCTCGGTATTCGACTATCACGATTATTCTCATCGACATCTGTGATATTTTTCTTCGTCTCTGATTTTCACTCTTGATATCTAAGTATTAATAATGAAATCTTTACCTTAATATAAAAGAAAAATGGGTAATTATTTAAAATAGTCTTGTCACCTCCGATTTTGAAATAGAGTTCAGTCTTTTAATAAAATTTTGTAACGATAAGAATAAAGTGGTTGTATACTTTCAAACATTGTATTTAAAGCAATGTTACTTTAAGCGACATAATTGCACAAAAAAAGTAGTGAGTGCATTGGCCAATAGACGTCGAAATTGGCTCGTCACCGAATATTAAAAAAAAATTACAAAAGGCAAACTTCGAAATTCATCCAGTAATGATTCTAGCTTCTGGGAGTAAAATTATATTAATGAAAGCAGTTACGTGGTAGTTGTGTGTTTACTAAGTATAGTAAAAATAAACAATAGAGTAAAAATAAACGACATTAAATTACAATGAATATTTTCATGAGATCATAATGATATATTATTATTGTTCTTACTAAATCAATTTCAGTAATAGCAATTAATGATATTTTGAACATTATAATCATAAATAAGAAGGGAGGGTGTGCGTTACGGCGGGGCCCGACCACGAACCAATCGTGAAACTCGTAATTATTTTTGCGAAAATACCACCTCAGCCAGGAATCGAACCTGGATCTCCTGCTTGGCCGCATCTTATCCCTTCGACTACCGAGGCATGTGATGATATTTATCGCAAATAACGTGTTTAGAATAACACGTCAAACCAATGATACACATATATACATATATTACAATATACATATATACATGTATTCTTTCGAATCCCCACGACCAGTACTCCAGAGAGATGATGGTCCTATTCTCTCGATGGATGCAGATTGGACTGCAGCGGCGACACCCTCCAACGCCATTGGCAAATATACAAATAATCCTCCTGGAGCACAACAGGAGAGATTGCATCAAGCATGGCTCGAGCCCCCGAATAAGAAGGGAGAGTAAATGCGTCACGGCGGGGCCCGACCACGAACCGGTCGTGAAACTCGTAATTATTTTGCGAAAATACTACCTCAGCCAGGAATCTGGATCGAACCTGGATCTCTTGCTTACCGACAGGCATCTTATCTTTCTCGACTACCGAGGCACAAATTTGAACATCGTGTTTCTATTTTTATAATAAAATAAACACATAGAGATATATTGTTTCAGTGCCTTAAAATCCATCGAAATGTTTACGTTTAATTACGGCGTATAATTGCGGACACTAACACTTTTAAAATTCTTAAAGACATCATTATTAGATCTAACGGTTCAATTATTCGAAGTTTATAACAAAATGATGTGTCACACAAATATTTCTAACATTTTTTCTCTTTAAATATGTCAAATATATATATGTACAAATTATTATAAGTATGGTAATATAGCCGGTTCTAACTCAGAAGCGTTGAGGGGGTGCGGGTGTGCGGGGGGAACGGCGCGCAACCGAGGAGTTCCGGGGAGGGGGGGACGGCGCGTGTTGGGCGACCCAGTGCCAGTTGAATGTAAACAGCGTGCGATTGAATCGACGATTGATGCCTTCAGAGCACCGTGATAAATAATTACAAAAAGATAAATAACGAAGATGATATAAAAAATTGGACGCGTGGATATGACATCAGAGGAGGGGGCCCGCCGCCGCCGCCACCGCCGCGCCCGCCGCGCTCGCCACCGCCCCGCCGCGCCCGCTGCCGGAGTAAAAAATAAATATCTCTCTCTCTGTATCTTGTTTTGTCTTGATATCTTTTGTAATTTTAATTTTTTAAATTAATTATTTTATTTAAAATTAATTATTTATTTAAAATTAATTATTTATTTAAAATTAATTATTTATTTAAAATTAATTATTTTTTAAAGGAGATTTTTTTAAATATTAGTAATTTATTATTATTATGAGTGATATTATTATTCGCGACAAGATGCGTCGGCACGCGACTCGTTATCGCAGCGCAACCTGAAACCGCTGAATTGAAAGAAAGAGAATAAACCGAGTAATATTTATCATAATATACATTTATTGGTCATGTAATGCATAGTGTACAATATTATCTATTGTGTACGCTAATAATTCACAATCTATAATCGAAGTTTTGTTCTTAATTTTATGGTTGATAATATTTATTTTTTTATCTACTTTATATATCATTTGATACAATTCGAAATTAAATATCACATGCGAAAATATTCCACATAGGTCGATGGTATGAAATATATATCTTTAAAACGGTAAAATCATTTTATCGGACACGTGTTAAAAATTACAAACTTGCAATTTTATGTAGGTCAATGAAATATATTTTATTAAACATAAATAATGAAACATAACGAAATATAAAAAAACATTATAATAATATGATGAATACAACATATACAATATGTTAGAAAATAAATTCTAAAATACTGAAATTTTAAAATATATAAATATATAATATTCCATATAAAATATAAAATGTAAAAAATATTATAAAATATTATTTAGTAACTTAAATTTAATTTTCTTCGTCTTGTAATATATCTATCTCATCTAACCAATAATATTTTTCATTATTAATTATAAACTCTTTAATACACTCGCGACAATCTGAAGCTATATTATATTCCATTAAAGTTTATGACAAATAAAACATTTTCTTTTAATTCATAATTTTCACTACTTTACATAATGTGTGCCAATTTGTTATTGCTACTCGAACATGATTAAAGTCTTGCACTTCTGCATTGTTGTGCCCGCATATCCTTCGAAAAGGAGCGTCATCTTCTCTGTAGATGACACTGGCAGAGTTTATAGCTTTTACGCATGTTCCCAGCAGAAGTGGCTTGTAAGTTTCCGGATACTCCTCCGGGATGACTCCGTCTACTGCTTTCACGCTTTCTTGGCTCCTTGGCGGTTTCATCTTTTGATTTTATTTCACAATTAATATTATATTTTATTTAACTCACTTAAATTTTTTTCTTTTATAATATTTATCTTATAAGTTTCTCGCACTTAGTAGTCAGTCAGTAGAACTTGCACTTAATACTTGATGAATCGAGTCTGAACGTCTACTGACGGTTAAGGACTCCTTCGTCTCAGTCGGTATCGTCTTCAATCAGTATCATCACTGTCATAATCAGAGTCTTCGAGCACTTCTTCATCCACATACCGCGGGATTAACCCGCGGGGGGGACTTCTAAATAATTATTCTCCTCCTCTTCCTCTTCTTCCTGTGCCAAAGCCAATGAACGAATATATTACAAGGGTATTGACCACGGCAATTGTGCAACACCAATGAGAGGGTTGTTGTCAATATAATAAATAAGTTGTTCTTCCACATATACCACAAAATTACCACGGTACTCTGCCCCGTTGAATCTTGCGCAGATAATGACGCGTGGTAATGCCATTGCGAAAACGTTGCACTCAAAGTTCTTCACTCAAAAGCAATTGTTTTTTTCACGCACCAGTGATTCTTCGCGAACAAAATTATTATCGAGGCCACGAAGACGTTTCAATGATATGCCTCCACAAGACTCATTGCATGAGACTGAACGCGGCGTGTCAAGAGAAACGCCGATACTCCGGCTGCTATAAACAAATCGGGGAGACCTATGATGATGATGATGTTCCGATTTAGACACAATTATCGATGATATATAATGGGTCATGGGGTGTGCAGGATCACAGTAGATGGATTTTTTAAATCGTGATTCAATTTCTTTGTCATGTCCATGACCGACACACTGACCTACATTCCTGCTCGACGCGCGCGAGTCACCTCGGCAAGATAAACTTCTCGGTGTTATATGATAAGGAGCGGTACGTCGATCATTAGAATTATCAACGCATGGGAAAGAAATAAAAACATAATTAGTAGATAACCACAGGGGTCCTAAGCCCCCGGAGACAAAGGGGGGTGAGGGGAGGGGGTCATAGAATCCCCAGGGGGTTTGTATCCAATCCTGTCAGTAAGAATGGTTTTCTTTCCTCGGGGGTTCGAATCCGGGGAGCATGGTTTTCTTTCCCCAGGGGGTTCGTATCCGGGGAGAGGAGAAGGTGGATCCCTCTGGCGGTCGTCGAGACGGGTTTGTCCCTCTCGGTCGGTAAGGCGGTCGCGGGGTTTCCCCGGGTCGGATTCCCCCGTCCTCGACATCGCCCTAGCGTTTTTTTTCTTTTCGGGTGCGTTCTTGACGCCGCCCTAGCATTTTCCGCGCGGTCTAGCGTTTTCCGCGCGGTCTGGCGCTCTCCGCGTGACCTCGGGCGCGTCTTCGACATCGCCCTAGCGTTTTTTTTTCCGCGCGATCTAGCGCGTCCCGTTTCGCGGGATGCCGCGGTTTGTCGCGTCGCCCTAGCGTCTTTCGCGGGGTGTGGCGCTTCCCGCGGCGTTTTCCGCGGGGTCTAGCGCGTCCTGTTTTTTCGCGGGATGCCCGCGGTTTGTCGCGTCGCTTTAGGAGTGCTCGTGTCTAGACGTTGTTTGCAGGATGTTACGGTTTGTCGCGTCGCCTTAGACGCGTGTCTGTTTTCCATAACGGGCGCGTCGTCGCGTCGTTCGCAGGATGTTGCGGTTTGTCGCGTCGCCTTAGACGCGTGTCTGTTTTCCATAACGTCCCGATTAGGCGCGTCGAGGCGATTCGCGTTTTCCGCCGGATCTAGCGCGTCCTGTTTACGCCGCTTTAGAGAGTATTTAACTAGGAGTGTCGACGATATATTGTTAGTTTGCGAGATGGAGAGTCAGTCTAATGTTTCGGAGAGTCAGTTTAATGTTCTGGAGAGTCAATTGAAGGATCCGGAGATAATATCGCTCTTAGACGATTCGCTCGAGTTTTCGAGAGAGATGGAACGCGAGATAGTGGAACGGGAGAAACGCGCGATGACGATGGGGCGTGAGAAACGGCCTACGATCGAGCGGGAAGAGGAGAACGAGATATCGGCGGAGGTCGAGAGCGACGCGATCGAGAGCGACGCGGTCGACTCGCTCGAGTTGATGCGCGCGATGTGGACGTCTATGCATTCGGCGGCGTGTAATTTGCGGCTGATGATGGCGTTTCTGTCTAAACATCTGGCGGTTCACCGAGGAACGGAGCCGATCGCGCGTATACGCGAGGCCGAGCGTATGAAGAACGCTATACGTATCGTCACTGACGTCTGGAGTCGAAAGGGTCCGTGGAACTCGTACTGTTCTGGGGACAGCATGGTTCGCTTGGTCGAGAGTTCCGCGACGCCGGACGAGCGTGCGTCGCTTATGGAGATCGAGATAACGAAGGAGGCTTCCTCGAGTTGGCTACGAGATTACTGGGAATATCTGGCGCGTTTGAAAACGACGAAGGGGGATCTCGACGACGAGTACGAGAAGTATCTTGCGCGTCTGAGTACTACGAGAGGGAATGATGAAAGTTGTGGCAGTGGTTTAGACGCGTTGTTCACGTCTTTATCTGGAGATAAGGAGGAGGCTGATCGATTCGTTCAGTACGTGACGAAGTTGAAGGGTGGACGACAGCTCGAGGCGAGATCTCCGGGCGAGAAAGGGACCGATTGTGAATTGGAATGTACGTGTATAACGTCAAGGATATAGTTAAGAAGAAGAGACGCACCTGGTGGAAATACGCGAAATTGAGAGTTCAATTTTTGAACTCCGTGTCGGATCGGAAGAAGCAGTTGATGCAACAGTTGATAGATCGAGTCGCCGATGATCTGAGGAGAGTGCTCGGAGTGCGCGGGGAAGCGAGAAGCGTCGAGTGCGACAGCGAGTAGGGACGTATAGCTATGACGCTCGCGCGAATTATCGTCAGGGGTATCGATTGTAGCGAAGAGCGCGAGTATATGTAAAAGAGAATTTACTAATATGTTTATGTAAAAGAATATATATTAATATGTATACTAATTCGATTGTAGCGAAGAGCGCGAGTATATGTAAAAGAGAATGTACTAATATGTCTATGTAAAAGAATATATATTAATAATATGTATACTAATATGAATATATGTATAAGAATATGTACACAAATATATGTGTAAAAGTGTGTGTACAAATATGATGCCGAGTAATAAAAACAACAAATATATGTACGAGATATACTGAAATAAAGAAAGAGTAATGCGAATCGTCATTAATACGCATCGTTGTTGCGTCGATTAACCGATTGTGAGAGAGAGAGTTTTTTCTCGTTTCGAGAACGTATGAGAGAGAGAGACGAGAGTGGAAATCGCGCGAGAAGGAAATTGTCGTAGGAGTATTAATAACGAGGGAATGTTTCATTAGGAATGTGAATGTTGTGCGATGCGTCATTTTCGCGCTCGCTACGCGTGACTACGGGAAGTCTGACCGCAACGGCGATAGAAGATTAGTCTATCGTTTATTTCGTTTCTATTCTATCGCTATTCTATCGTTGTCATGCTTTTACTTTTGTTCTCTATTGTGTACTTTTTAATGATAAATTTTCGCGACTCGGATCGACTCATCGCGTCGGTCTCCGCCCTCTCGCGACCGATGGCAACATCGATCGAGCGGTTCGCGCGTATTTCGGTCGGCGACGCGCAGTGTCGATTAGACTCCCGTCTCGCGCGATGATGATGCCCGCGCGCGGGATCGCCGTGATCGCGTGCGCGATAGCCGTTATCGCGGCGACTCGCGACTCCGTCGCTGATAGCGACTCCGCCGCCGATAGCAACGAGGAGGCGATTCGGTTTTTGCAAACCTACGGATACCTGGACGGCGATAACGTGCAAACGATATCAGATAACGCGACGTTGGCTCTGAGACACGCGGTTGCGCTTTTCCAGGAGTATTATCGTATACCTGGTGATGGTGTTCTTAACGAAGCTACATTGGAACAGATGCGTAAACCGCGATGCGGCGTCAAAGATATATCGAGTGACTTGGACAAATCTCCGAGAAAATGGGCGAAGACGCATCTCACTTGGAACTTTCACCTGGCGAGCGAGAGCGTTCTACGAGTCACCGAGGTCGCGTTCGAGATGTGGGCTGCGAATTCGTCGCTGACGTTCGAGCGCGATTCGATGAATCCCGATATCGTGATATCGTTTCGGAAGGGTTTTCACACGTTCGTAGATCCTCGGCATCGAGGTAGCCGAATATGTCCGTCGTTGTTGGACGGACCAGGAAACGTGCTAGCTCACGCTTTTTTACCATCGTCCGAAGTGTCGGAGGTGCACGTGGATAACGCGGAGAAGTGGCACATCGAGCTGACCGCTAATCCTGACGATACGATTCATCTGCTGCATACGTTGACGCACGAGATCGGTCACGCGTTAGGATTACATCACACTCCTCTGAAAAATGCGATAATGTACGCTTTTGTTCCCTCTAAGACCTTTCCCGTGCGATTGAGCGAGGCGGATTTTCTCGCCATTCAAAATTTATACGGTTTAAGAAATAAGAGCGAAATTGCGGGACCAGTTACGACGACCGTAGCGACGACCACGATCGCGACGCGCGACACGGGAGATTCCGCGGATCTGTGCGCGTTGCGACGCGTCGATGCGGTGTTGGTGTTAGAAAATAGAATGTACGTGGCGTATCGACGCCACTTATGGTCGATCGATCTAAACGGAAAATCTTACGGCAGGTCGTTGTTACTGACGGACTATCTGCGTTTTCTTCCCGATAATTTTACGCGTTTGGCGGGCGCGTATCGACGACCCTCGGGCCAACTCGTATTGTTCGTAGACGATACGGTTTACATGATAGAATATCCGAGTTTCGAGCTAGTACCGGGTTGGCCGAGGAAATTGAAGGATATGAATCTTCCTCCCAACGCGAAAATCAACGCTGTGGTTAATACTAACGCGGGGCGAACGTTCGCGATTTACAACGACGAGATCGTGGCCGAGATCGACGATTGCTCGATGATAGCCGTTAGACATAACTCGTTGCACGCGATATTTCCGGGGATTCCACCCGCTGTAACGTCCGCCGTTCGATACATCGACGGTAATCTGTACTTTCTCGTTAAACGACAGTTCTTCAAGTACAACGAATTTACTAGAAGTGTAACTATGGCTGGTAAATTTGATTTAGAGATTTTTAGTATCGTGTGTCCAAGGGACGGACTGTTAGAGCAATTGCGCGCTCTTTTGAAAAGACTCGCTCAGATGAGGAATGTATTTTCGAGCGAGGATGATTTAGAAGAGGAGAGGGAGGAGGAAGAGGCACGGAAGTTTTCGTATAGTGTATAGAGCTAAGGATACGAAACATTTACGAACAGTATCGCGCGATCTCTTCGATCGTAAAGATGTACGATATCGAGCACTCGCAGGATTCCGAGACGCGCCGAGTCGACGAGAGCGACGACGTGAAAAGGAGGAAAAGGACGCTCGACGATGACAGGCCGATCGCGTCGAGTCATAGTAACGCCGGTTGTACGAACAATCCAGTTAGAATTCTAGAACGAAAATATTCCTTGACTAAGACGGGATACAAGTTTCTTAATGTATGTGTCACTCTTGAACGCTCCTCGCGCGTGAATATTATCCTGGGAGATAGTCATGGCAAGGAGGTCTCGATGTCGCCCGATACGTGGAGACAGCTTGTCGAGCAACGACACGTTCTCTCGAAGTATCTGCAGAGTACCAACGGAGAACCGTCCTTTCCCGCCCCGTCGCATATTGGAAATATGACCGTGCGTTTCGGAAAAATCAACAACTTGACGATATTACGCCTGGAAACATCCGCGGCTCGCTTGGCCATGTCGAAGGAAACAGTGAATAACATGTTCGAGCTCGAGCATTGCATCAGCAGACTCGTTATCTCGTTGACCAAGATATTAGGAAAAATCGATGCGAAATTGGCGCGTTTCAAGGATATCGCGTTCACTGCTAAGGATACGGAAAATATCTCGAGAGTCATACGCGATAGCGATGCCTACGATCGTAACGATATTATCGATTGCGAACTCGTTGCTCTGTACTTTGGATCGTAACGACATTATCGATTGCGAACTCGTTGCTCTGTACTTTGGGATGTAAGATTGAGATGAAATAAAGTGAGATATATCGTAAACAATGTTTTTGTATTTCCTCAAGCATGTATATATAAGTATAGCGAGCGATAAAAGAATTCGATTATAGTATAAGCAATGAATCTAATTATAATATATAAGCACTGAATCTGATATATAATACAATAATTAAAAACCAATCTGACATATGATATAAGTCGTTAAAGCGATATTACAATTCGGTGATACATTCCTGTCGTTTCGACCACCAGTCGTACAGTTTGCACACGTTCTCCATAGCGCAATGCTTCGCGTGACGCTCGCAGTGAAATGCTCGAACGTCGTCCAGAGTGCTTAGGCGCCCTATATCCTCGAAATCCGCGTCGATAGTCTCGACGATCACGTCGTGGTCCGCGATGAAGTCGCAGCCGAGAATTTCCTCTAACCACTTCTTTTTCTCCAAGCCTTTGACGTACACTCGTTTAGGCGCGTCTCGCGATTGATCGCACACGCCGTTTCGAATCACGTGCTTCGAGAGTCTGTATGCGACGTCGCCGTCGCTCCACTGCAGGCCGTGATGATTGGAGGTTATCCAGCACGCTTTAGATTTTTCCGTCTTTGTAAGAAGATTCCAGGGTATCGCTTCTCGAAATATTCGATGAGTTAGCTCTTTTCCATTTTTTAATATCGCCACCTCTTTAACCATAAATTTCTCCCGAACGGTAAAACCTTGCAGATCGACGAAGATCGGTACGTTTGGCATCGTTCTCGTAGGAAAACCGCGATCACGTGAGTTTACGTACGACGTTCGTCAGTGGGTTATACTCTACAACTCTATCGTGAATGATGAGACAATAAGCCGTTGTGTTAGCCGGAACGTTCTCTTTGCATTCGAATTCTACACGAACGTCGACGGTGGCGCTCTTGATCGATTCGTTCTGGCGGGAGCAATCGATGACCACTAGCGGACCGTATTGCAGAAATCTAGTGACAGTCATGAACGGTTCGCAGGTCTCGCACCCGTAATACGTCTTTCGAAATTTCAGATACATATCGTACAGCACTGCGAACTTGTTACGCTCGAAATCTAGATTCATATCGTCGTAGGGATAGAACTCGGAATTCAAATAGAGTTTTACATTAGTCAGCTTGCAATCGTCGAATTTAGAAACGTCTTCCGACGGTACGTTTTTCCTTCCGGTCTGTAGCGCGAAGATCACGTATCGTGGTTTCTCCAATTGCGTCGCCGCTTTTACCGCCCAGGAATGCTTGGTCGTACTTTGCAACAGCGGAAATTCGTACAGATCCCACGAACGAAAGCCCATGCTCAGATATCGTCCACTGTCCAACGTTCGCAGAAGCGACAGTTTGTTAACGTCATTAAGTATCACGTGTGGCATTCGCCACTGTATTCTCAACAAGGTGATCTTTGGTCTCTGATCTGAATGTGCCACGACGCAATTGATATCGTTGCGAGCGCGTATCAGAATGAGTTCGTGTCGCGCGTTTATCACTATGCGTTTGTAATCCTCGCAGAAACCGAGGAGTACGTTGAGAGGCACGCAAAAGTTGAAATCGTCCAACGCTATAGGCGGTATTTCCCATCCGGTGTTCTGTAAAGCTCTATCTCTCTCGTAGCTCAACGATGCGTAGTTTTTCATCAAGGTCGTTATGCCAACGTTTCTGCTCTTATCGATCTCCACGCCATTGAGCTCGTATCGAATCTCGTCGAACATAAACGCGACGCAGTTGTTGACTAGCCTCGCTCTCGTAACTTCCTTCGCCGTGCCTTCCTTCGTCGTTCCTTCCTTCGCGCTCTCTCTCATCGCGAATTTTCCCTCGATGTATAGAAAACTTTCGCATGGCAACGTATACAGATCTTGTTGCTGTATAGGTATTCGTATCTCGTCGCTGTATCCGAACGTTGTGTTAGCGTACGGATTGTAAGTGTGGGTTTCTATTCTCACGATACGATCGTCAAAGATCGGGGCACCTCCGATACTTAAAATGTCGCTCGCCATGTCGATTCTTCACGACGAAACCTAAAGATCTTAAGAACGCAACGTTCGCAGCGTTCAGCTCGTTCGCTCTTCCCTCGCGCGCCTTCCTCGTCGCGTCGTTTTGCGGTAGGATCGCGGATGTAGCGTTTGCGTCTCCTCCTCCTCTCGTGTACCACTCGTTCAGAACGAGCATCTTTCGCTCTCGCGCATTTCTCTCTCTAATGCCTTCGTCGTCGCACGTGAAGTCGCGCCGTTATCTCCTCTCCGCGAAAATCGATCGGTCGTCCGTCTTGATCCACGACTCGAAGCGTGATATCGGTAACGTTTCGCGCGATGATCGGAAAGTAAATGATCGATGTCGGAGCGTTCGACAGCTTATATCCCGGAGGAACGTTCGGCGAAAACTCGTGTATCGTGTGAACCGGCTCGTTGTTGCTGTACGCACCCGCGGTGATATTGCACTCCACCCGAATGATATTCACGCTCATGATATTCACGGGTCCGTCGGAAGTGTGCCATTTGTTCGGTCGTAGCACGCGCGACGACGAGAATCCCAGGAGCGAACCGATGTTGTTCGGTTTCGCGAAATCGATTTGATGTTCGCACCTGATCTCGCTTTTCATAGTGTTCTCATTGGCTCGAATGATTAGAGACCGCGCGCTCCTCTCGCCCTCGTCGCTCTCGTCGTAGACGATGTCGTCGCTCTCGTCATCGTCGCTCGTCCTCTTGCTTTCGTCGATCTTTCGCTTTTTAGAGATAGCGGCGTTCAGATATCTTTCTATCGCGCTCAATTCGTACGAACCTTCGGGAATCACGATCGTTTTGTCGTCGTAATAGAACTTATTATTTGTAGAATCGACGTTCGGTATAGTGTTGTACGTTTCGAAATTCGTGAGACCTAACTCGTAATCGTCGTCGCTCAGATCTAAAGCGGGAAAATAGCACGCCGTGAGAACGCTACTCTTACCGGTGAACGAAAGGCTCAGCGACATCGCGACCGATTCTCGAGAGAAATCGCAGGCACAACTGACCGCAAATGCTCTGATCGAATGTCTGATACGATCCGCGATTGTACGTTATATTTACGCCGCCTAGATATCTCTCGAGTTCCCTCGGCGGTCGAAGATTGCCGAAACCGTCGAAGTAAATCGCGTCGTTTCCCCTCTTCGCATAGGCGACCCAGTGAGTACCCGAGCCCATCGAGTCGTCGAGATTCACGATGCCGCTCTCGTTACGTCGCGCCTTCGATGGTAATGCGTCACGCATAAACACTCCTCTGAAGAAGGGCACTCGTAGACGACGCGCCGAGCGGTTCAGCTGTTCGTTCGTCGTAATGCCGGAGAGCGGTAACTCGAGCGATTCTAACGTTTCCTTCCATGATTTTTTTTTCGTTCTTTTCGTCACACCGCTGCCACGTTTGTAAGGCGCTAGATGCAATCCGTGACCCTCCATCGCTCGATTGTGACGTTGCAATTCCTCCAGTTGACGCCGTGCGGTTTTACTGGCGTTTACCGCCTTCGCGACACCCGCCGCGCCACCGATCAAAGAACCGAGCGCGCCTAATATCGGAAAAATGGGTAACAAGCCTCCGCGTTTCACCGTTGGAAGTATCCTCCTCCTCGTTGTCGTCTTCCTCCTCTTCTTTCTCAAACCCATACCTAGCTTTGTTTTTGCTTTCATAGCAGCCCATACGGCGGTCGCGGCGGCTCTCTCACCGAAGGTGGAATCTCCGGCCGTTATACGTTCGCGCGCTTTCTCGGCGAGAGCTCGGTCGGCGTCGTGGCGATCGGCGAGTTTCTTATTTCGCGAATAGGCAATGTCGTGCTCGCGGCACGCCGCATCCAACGGATTTACGCCTCGATCGCCGCGCGCCAATCGCTTCGCGAGATGGGTGCCGGGCCCACAAAATTGATACCCGGGAATATGTAGTTCGAAGGGAAGCGCGTTTATCGCTGTGTCGAGTAGTCCCGCGCCGCTAAGCATTCGTTACAATTTTTGATAAGAGGCGCAGGACCGTCTATATGCGATTGTTGCCACGGACGATTATAATGCTCCAGATACACGCGACAACGTTGTACCTCGGGGTCCGCTCTCAGATGATCGGGTAATCTGTTCCACAGTATCTGTCGAAATCGCGCACGAGAACGAACTTCGGGATAAGTCGCAACTGTTGGGTGGATAGATTGAGAATATCGCGTTTGTCCGTCAATAGGGGAAACATATCGATCACTGTGCGCGATCGAATCGCCGTCAAGTATAAGTGGAACGATTATCGGTCGTGACTCCTCGAAGCGAGCGCGCGTAAATGCGATTCGTTCGACGGTCGCCGGCTATAGGAGTGCTCAATCTCGACCGTAAGACTCGACGAATCTCGGACGACGCGGTCGGGAGGGCGCGCAGACACGGCCCTCTACTACCGAACACGATACGTTGCATCATTTGCGACCCCTCCAATTGCGGTAAAACGAACGTGTTGATAAGCATGCTCGAAAGTCCGCACGGCGCGCGCTTTGAGAACGTGTACGTCTACTCGAAATCCCTGCAACAACCAAAGTATCGATACCTGGCGGAACTGCTCGAGTCGATGGACGAGATCGGCTATCGCGCGTTCTCAAACAATAGCGACGTCGTGCCACCGAGCGAGGCGCTTCCCGATTCGATATTCGTGTTCGACGACGTGGCCTGTGACAAGCAGAACGCGATCAGGGAATATTTCGCCATGGGTCGACACTCGAACATCGATTGTTTCTATCTTTGTCAGACATACGCTAAAATTCCAAAACACCTGATACGCGACAACGCGAATCTCTTGATTCTGTTTAAGCAGGATGGCACTAACCTAAAGCACGTTTACAACGAGCACGTGAACACGGATATGTCGTATGAGAATTTTTACGCCTTGTGTCGCGCGTGTTGGAAACGCAAATATGGTTTCGTAGTCATCGATAAAGACAGCGCGTTAAGGAATGGTAGATACAGACGAGGATTTAACGATTTCGCCGTGGTGTAAACCGATCAGTTGTGCTACGAGGATGGACGTTGACGCTGCTGCGAGTATGAACGTTGACGCTGCGGCTGGTACGGACGTCGCTCGGCAGGAAAAAACGGCGCGAGAGATCGCGAAAACTCAGAACTCTATACGTAAAAAGTACAGAGAGTTAAAGACCGGTGAGATAGAAGAGGAGATCGCGCTGGAGAGGCGACTCAAGCCGATCGTTCAGCCGTTGAAACGAATCGCCGAGAACACCGCGCGAGACGAGTCGACCGAGGGAATCGACCCGATCGCGTTCGTCGGCGCTAAGAGGAAACGCGAGACCGATGACGACGACGAGCCACCGTCTAGATCGACGAAGAGACGCCTCTCGACGAGATCGCCCTTGATCGCGACGGTGAATCCCGCGACTAGAAACGCATCGGAAGAATCGATCTCGAACGCGCAATGGGGACCGTTAGGTCACAAATATATGGGCGCGCTTCTAAGCGGGGACAGACAGAGCGAGATCGATCACGTTTACGGGGTGTACTTCGACTTAGACGGCTCGATGCTTGGCGACAGGCGATTCGACGTGACCGCCGATGACAGCGTAATCGTAGGCGACACGCGATATCCGGGTACCCCGGGCTTATACGAGTTGATCTTCAAGAGACTTCCCGACGACGCCGTGTACACGGAGAACGACAAGCAAACGTACAAGAGTATACTGTTAACTACAAACGCCCATCGGCGTGGTCACAACGCGCTTATGCTCATTCTAGGAAACAAAGGTTTCAAGTACAAGCATATCATCGCGCCGCTATTGCTCGATAGAGACAAAAGTGGCGCTGGTACTGGTAAAGCGAGAAAAAAAGGGATCGACTCTGTTCCATCCGCTATGCGGGTGAGAGACAAAGGAATCGAGTACGTTCATTGGGACGATCCCAACGAACTAGTCGATCGTCTTCGATTGCTCGATGCCTCTAGACGAGCTGGCAACGACGCTCACGACAACGAGATTCTATCGATACTCGAGGAGCTCGACGCGAGATCGACGCGATCGAGTAAAACGCGGCGCGCGCTCGCGGCGACCGGTATTCCCGTTATGTTGGTGAACAAGTTCGGAAAACCGTTGGAGTTGTTCGGCGGAGGCGACAGGGCTCGCGACCGTCGATCGATTCCTTGCGTCGCTATGTGCGTAATAACGCGCTCTGTCTAAGTGACGATTACTACGACGCTAGAGACAAAATCATACGGCGTTTAGCCGCACCTAGAACCGATACCGACGCCGCGAGTAAAAGCTACGTGGACAGCGCGTTTCGAGACGCGGAAACGAAAATCTCCGAGACGAGCGAATTCTCGGCGAGCACTCGAACGTTGCTGTCGCAGATGAACGAGAGCACGGTTAGATCGATCGGCGAATTGGAGGAATCTATGACGCGCGTAGCCAGATTGTTTCTCAAATACGATATGCAGATCGCCGAGATTACGAGCAGATTATCGCGCGCGGTAGATTCGTCACCCGCGAGGGCATGATGTCCGTGAACAAATTCGGAAAGTCTCTGGAGAGGCAACGCGGCGTTGACGATCGTTCGACGATCGCATCCCTGCGGGCGTACGTGCGTCGCAGCGCGCTCTACCTTAATCCGGACGACTACGACGTCAACAGACGCAAGATACGCCATTTGGATACACCGATCGACGATACCGACGCGACGACCAAGGGTTACGTCGACAACGCGCTTCGCGTAAGGAGCGAGGAGTCGAAAGTTCTAACGAACGAGCTACGAAAACAGCTGGAAGATATGAATAAGCGAATTCGGAATATTCTCCTACAGTATTACGACGTAAAAACCGAAGTGGACGTTCTGCGACACCTCGAGAAGAAGAGCGAAGCCTCGCTCGTCGATCACGACAAACGAATAGAGGAGACGAGAGACGCTGTGGAACGAGAGCTCGAAAAACGGGACGAATCGCGAGAGAAAGATCTGAGCGAGATCCGAAGGGTTATCGAGACGCTCGGTGACGCTCAGGAGAAACGAACGCGACATTTAGAGGAATCACTGCGACAAATCGAGGAGAGAGAAGGGAGGCCTCGCTCGTCGATCTCGATAAACGAATAAGGGAAACGAAACAAGCGCTCGATAAACGAAACAACCAACGAATTAAAGATCTGCTTATGTTTCAACGTGAGTTGGGACGAACGGAGGAAAAACAGGACAAAACGCGAGCTAAAGACTCGAGCGAGATCCGAAAGACTCGATTAACGTTTGGAACGAGGAACAGGAGCGAACGCGCACGAATAAAACCAACGCGAATCGCGCCTCCTCGTAAAATCAGCGATGAGCGTCGAGAAGAGGAGACTCGTCGAGGAGCTTCACACGCCCGCGCGAAGAAACTTTCCGCGTCGTCGAGTCGTGATGCGCGGTTACGACGACCTGTGGCAGGCCGATGTCGTCGAGATGCATCCGTACGCGCGACGAAACAAAGGCTACAACTACGTGATGACGGTCATCGACGTGTTGAGCAAATACGCTTGGACTGTGCCGCTGAAGAGCAAGAGCGGAGGCGAGGTAGCCGCGGCGTTATCCAAGATATTTCGCGACGACGCTCGACATCCGCGAAATCTACAAACGGACAAGGGCAAGGAGTTCTACAACGCCTCCGTAAAAGCGGTTACTGATAGGTACGATATACGCCACTACTCGATGTACTCGGTGATGAAAGCGGCGATTGTGGAGCGATTTAATCACACGCTCAAGAACAACATGTGGAAGCTTTTCACGCTCAACGGGTCGTACAGATGGCTCGACGCTCTACCGCGTTTAATCTCGGAGTATAACAACCGCGCGCATCGAACGATCGGAATGCGACCGGCGGACGTAACTCCAGCCATTGCCAAGAGACTCCTCTCCACGGTATACAGTCACTTGAAAATCGCAGCTCCCGCAAGATTCAAGGTGAATGATCCGGTACGCGTCAGCAAGTTCAAAACGATCTTCGAAAAGGGATATACGCCTAACTGGACGACTGAGATTTTTCGAATCGCTAAGGTGCAACGCACGAATCCCGTATCTGCTGAAAGACTATCGTAAAGAGCCAATAACCGGAGGGTTTTACGAACACGAGTTACTGCGAGTTTCCAATCCCGATATCTATCTCGTTGAGAAAGTGCTACGTAGAAAGAACGATAGAGTTTTTGTCAAATGGTTAGGAATGGACAATACACATAACTCTTGGATTCACAAAACAGCTGTATTGTAATGAATAAAGAGTGTACAGTATTACTTATTCTATATTGGTACAAATTTTTACTTATTCTATATTGGTACAAATTTTTTATACTACATTAGTATCTAATAACGGTATCTTATAATGGCCCCACGGTAATGTATTGGTGGAGTCGGGTATTAAGTATCGCTTGTCGTCGTGAGGACTCAAAGCTAGCTTCAGTTCGGACACGGTGTAAACCTCGTGCAGCATCGAGCGTATGCACGCCTGACGTCTCGATTGCTGCGACGATTCGTTCAAGCAACGCGCGAAATCCTCGAACGTTATCGTTTTCGCGACGGTACTCCTCCTGACGCCCTTTATTCTCTTCGTATCGCTCTTTCCCAAAACTCTCAGAGCGTACATCTTCGCCCTAAGTCCTATGAACTCCGTCATGATCGCTCCGTTGTTCTCGTCTTTCATCAAACCAAGAACCTTCTTATTCGCGCGCGGTATATCGTACGCGTTGTCGTCGGAATAATCGCTGGTGTCGAATCTCGCGATATCTCGCTTCATATTCTCGTAAACGTTTCGACATTCCAGAAAATATATCAAGCTATCGGTATCCGTGTACATGATTTTGCATTTAGAGCGATAGAGCGGCATCATATAATCGTAATGAAAATCGTACAATCGCATCTTGGATATCTCTAGAATGCACATACCGACGTAGATTGGTTTGTTAAATTGAACCTCGAGTTTGCGTAACTCGATAGCCATGAGATTCTCGTCGAAAACGCTCCTACTGTGAAAATTCGGTTTCGCGATCAGCGCCTCCGCGCCATATCTTCCGTCCCAACGCGTCACGAGTCTCACGTCTACGTAATTGCGCACGTTTTCCATTGTTTTGCCGAAAACCGCGTTATTCATCAGCTTATACAGATTCCTCTCGAACTCGTTGCTCGCGCGAGTTCTCCGTTCCGTATTAAGCTCGATGTACGCGCGCAACCAAGGAGACTGCGCGAACCGCAACGCGCGATAGATCTTCGTCACGCGTAAACCGTGTCGCACGCACTGCTGAAGATTGCGATAATGCGTCACGTAACGCGACTTGTCGTAGAGCGTAGCGAGTAGCTTTTCGTTTCGATTTCCCGGCGGTCTTTCACGCGTCGGGCAGAACGGAAGATCCGCGTGATCGTCGTGAAGATGTCGCGGATACTCGAGATTGACTTCTAGAATATAACCGATATCGGAGTCAGATGGCACGGACATAATATCAAGACCCTCGACATCCTCGACCCACCGAAATTCCGCATACGGTAAAGGTTCACACATGGCCCAGCCGTAGAGATTGTTCACATCGTAGTACATGAGATACGACGACGGCTGAGACGAGTCATATGACGATTCATATTGGTTATTAACTCGCGCGTATCTGTTCGAGCATTGGCTTAAACCACCGCGTATACCGCGCTCTACGAACATCACCATATCGATATCGGTAAGCAGATCGAATCGAACGTTCGTGTATTTCAACATAGCGTCCCACGTATATCCCGGTAATGTGAAATAATGCGCTGGATCCAAATTGTAACTTTCCATACAAGTATCTCGAAAATTTTCAAAAACATCTGCCAAAAGAAGCACATCCGTTTTCAAATATAGATCGCTGTATTCGCCGAGAGTTTTCACGTGAAAACGCTCCCATATCCTTCGCGCGTGTTCGTAATCACTAACGCTCACAGTTTCACCAGTTAAAGAACTGTAAAAGGCTTCGATCGGCGGTAATTCGGTCACTAACAGTTTATCAACGCTATCGATGTACTCGTACGGAAATACGCCCTTGCGCGTGAGCAACTCGAAATCCTCCGCGATGAGATCGGAAAATTCGAATCGCGAGATCCTCAATTTTTCCCGATCTAGATACGAGGCTACTTTTTCTAAACTAGTATTGAGAAACTTAAACGAATCCACGAAACGTAGCTTAACACAATTTTTCCATTTTCCGTACGCCGAATCGTTGACGATTTTTGAAAACGCGATGTAATTCTCCTTAGTCAACGGTAACAAATCGACTCTACCCTCGAAAGCGTTCGCTATATCCTTAATAATGAAATGTGCATCATAACCGGATAGATTGTGAAAAAAAACGGGAATAACGAACGCGTTCTGATAGTTCAAATTGCAGCTCGCGTGCGCGGGTCCTCTGTATCGTCCGGTAAGATGACAGTGATCGCGCACGCGAATATCGTACGACTCAAAGCTCCTTCCGCACACGTGACAATTTGTCGCCTTTTGAAAAGCGCTCTGCTCGTTCGGCGTGAGCTCCGACATCGGTACGCTCGCGCACAGAATCTTCTTCACGCGACACGCGAGAGCGCGCAGCTCCTCGACGAACCACGAGACGCAGTCGTCGCCTCGGCGAGATCTATACACGGATACGATTCCGTTGTACGTGCTACGCAAATAATATCCTACGCTAAACGCCTTGTGGTGTTGATAGGCGAATCTATTGTCGAGACTCCCACTGAATCGTTGATCTCCCTTTTCTAAGACGCACTCCAGATCTGCATACACGACGAATCGTAGTCTCTCCTTTCTGTCGTGATTGTGAAAAGAGAGCAACTTGTCGTCCTCGCTCGGAAGAATAACGGCGCAGTCGTTCGCTCTTCCGCACTCGACGCTATGCGCGACCAATTTCTCGTCTGAATAAAAATAATGTAGACATCTGAAACAATACAATTTATAATTAATACAAAATTGATCTCGCGACGAGCATAATCTCTCTTACGCTTACCGGTCGCATATGTATTTTTTTTCCTTATGCTTGTTTATTTGCGACGTTAACAGTCGAGACAGGTGCTTTATCCATACGAAATGACCGACGTTATCGCCGCGCCGCTCGTTCGACAGATAGAGCAAATTTACGTGCGTAGACTTTTTGTTCCCCGTAAGCGACAAAGGAACGATCATGATATCGTTCCTCCCCGTTTTCTCTCGAATGGCAAATACGTTAATAGACAAATCGTTAAGACGTTCGAATCTAGCGATGTTTCGTAGTGTCATAGGAAAGTCAATACCATCGAAATTCAGCACCAACGAATAGTGAGGATACGACGACGATCTATCCGAGTGTACATCAACAGGATATAGAGCGGCCATCACCGCCCACGCGAAACACGCGTTATCGTGTGAACGTACATTAATCACGGCTCTCTTATATTTTATCTTCGGAGGAAGTAACATCCAACATCCAGCGTGCATGGGATTACACTTATTTACATTAATCATTAAATTTAATATCCGAAGTAACGCCCAACCGCTATCGCGTTCCTGAAATTCCTCCAGCGACGTCAGAACAACATTCATAACGTCTCCGTCGTACCATTCTCGTAGATCGGACATACCGACTAGCTGACAATTCCTCGTGCGAATGCTCTTAACGGCGCTCTTATCATTCGCAACGAACTCCCCGTGAAACATGGTGTTGACCTTTAAACACGCGTGCATATCGAGATCGACTCGCACTCGCTCGAGCACCGTGGCCCTCGCGTCCTCGAGAAACCGTCGGGGTTCGACATACTCGTTTACCATCGCACCCGTTAGTACGTGATTCGCGAAGATCGTCTCGATATCCACCTACTCGAATCTCTTCGAACCATCGTATCCTGCACCCAAGTAACTAAAACGTCGACTCAAAGCGAATCTCGCACCCTCCAACTGCGCTATTCGAGAGACTAGAGAATTTATCGTTCCGGTAACCGTAGGATCGACTCTATTCTCACATCTATCTCTCAAGACCTCGAGACACTCGATACACTCCTGTTCCCAAATACGATAGGCGCACACCCCTTCAACCTCCGCCGCTCGTTCGAGAAGGTCGCGGCTCTTCTCCATATCGCAACTTCCCACACTGTGTTACCCCAACTGTCCGTAGAACTTCCCACACTGTGTTACCCCAACTGTCCGTAGGAACGACGAATTTAACGTCTCGAACTTTTCTCTCTCTCGCTGTTCTCTCGTAGATTACCGCTCTATCGCTCAGAGCGAGCAACGTTTCGATCCATAGTTTCTCTCGCGGACTCTCCATACCGATCCCCCGTCGCAAGTGATATGTGGCCAAGTTCCAGCGAACATCTTCTCTCGCCACGATCCACTCCTCGTCGTTACCAGGCGCGATAGTCTCGTGACACTCTAAACTATCGTCACTCTCGATAATTAACTTGCAGCGATCGTCGTCGAGATCGCGATACGTCACGTTACGATTGAACGCGCGTAAAAGCGAATCGTCGCTCTCGCTCGAAGACGAACCACCGTTAAGCGCGACTGCTTCCATATACGTTCTTAAACAATGGGAGAAAATGCCTCTCATGACTAGATATATACTCCGAGGCAGCGTCGAAAACGCGACAACCGCGACATTCCGAAATGACAAAACACGTGACATCTTACATAATCAGAACACGCGTCTTCCCGTTGCAACGAAAACAGGATGCGCTAGATCCCCCGCGGAAACCGTCTAGACACAGAACGCGCCTAAAAATACAACAATAGAGTAATAAATTAATAACAATAGAGTAATAAAATATTCTCTCGTCATTAACACTCCTACAACGATTCTCTCCTCGCGCGATCTCCATCTCTCTCATACATTCCCAATACCGTTGCCCTTGATATAGCACATTAAATCTCTCATTATTAATACTCGTACGACGATTTCCTCCTCGTGCGGTTCCCACCTCTCATCTCTCATACGTTCCTGATAATATAACGTCATTCTCGGTATCGCTAATTGAAGACTTCCGACTCGTCGCCGATCCGCCTCTCGTCCCCGCGATACGCAAACGAACCAGAAAAAACTCCGTCTCTCTCGCGGTTAATCTTATTCTCATACATATTCATATATATAATCCATAGTTATATTACGATTATAGTACATACCTATATGCGCACACACTTAGTTGCGCCAATTGTTGCCAACGCGCTCTCTTCTTGTTCTCTCCTTCTCGTACGCGGCTGACGAAACGACATCGCTTTTCCTCCAATACTTGCGATGAGCGCAAAAAAACATCTCGTCGTCATCGTTATCGTTGAATACATCGTAATAGCCGCTTTCGCGAAAATTCACCATGTACTCCTGTCGTCTGCTAATCTCGATCGGCTTCTTCTTTTCGTAGAGTACCTCCAGTAACAGATTATATGCCATCCCTCGATAGTGGTTACATACACACGCCTCTATTATCTTTTTAGGTGAAATCTCACGCTGAGGCGGAAATCGACAACCGCGCCTCTTTAATTGATTGGAAATTGGTGTATATTGTCCTCTCACGACGTATTCCGTCACATTGACCGATGGATACGCTGTCACATTTCGCAATGGAGAAGACGTTAGATCATCCAGCGAATAGCACCAACACATCTCATCGTCGTCGATCAATCGTGTCTCACATAGCTGGCACCGATTCGCTACTTTAACGGTTCTCGCCATCGTAAACACACGGGCGACAAGTATAGCTCAAAAGAATCGCCTCGACGACGCGTCAAATCGCAACGTTCTACACAACAGGACAAGCGGTACGCGCTATATCCTCATAGACACCTAGACATGAAACATGTCTAAGGCGACGTAACAAACCGCGACATCCCGCGAAAAACAGGACGCGCTAGATCCGGCGGAAAACGCGAATCGCCTCGACGCGCCTAATTGGGACGTTATGGAAAACAGACACGCGTCTAAGGCGACGCGACAAACCGCGGGCATCCCGCGAAAAAACAGGACGCGCTAGACCCCGCGGAAAACGCCGCGGGAAGCGCCACACCCCGCGAAAGACGCTAGGGCGACGCGACAAACCGCGGCATCCCGCGAAACGGGACGCGCTAGATTGCGCGGATAAAAAACGCTAGGGCGACGTCGAGGAAGGGGGAATCCGACCCGGGGAAACCCCGCGACCGCCTTACCGACCGAGAGGGACAAACCCGTCTCGACGACCGCCAGAGGGATCCACCTTCTCCTCCCCCTGGATACGAACCCCCTGGGGAAAGAAAACCATGCTCCCCGGATTCGAACCCCCGAGGAAAGAAAACCATTCTTACCGACAGGATTGGATACGAACCCCCTGGGGATTCTACGACCCCCCTCCTCCTCACCCCCCCTTTGTCTTCGGGGGGCTTAGGACCCCCTGTGGTTATCTACTATAATTCGTATATCATATTTATTTTATTCATGGTTATCTGACCACCAATTATTGTGGTCAATAAATAATTTGAATACATTTTGTAATGCGCAATTAGTATAGTGATATCCACATCGCATAGTATTATCAGCGTCCAGATTGTTTAGAGAATCTACGTCTTCGTAATCAGCATTCAGAGTCTCGATGTACACGCGCTCATCGTCCAGAAGCAAATTCCACAGCCATTGTCGTTTTTCGTGTCCCTTGACATATACGACAACATCGCTGTCATCATCGTCGTCGTCGTCTTCTTCCGTTCCATGCACAGCCTTTGTAATCAAACTCTTAGCTTTGCTGTATGGAATCATTCCGTCGCCCCATCGCAGTCTATGGTGATGACGTATCACCCAGCGTGCGCGAGACTTGTCGGCACTTGCGAGGAAATGCCATGGTATAAGGCTTGCGAAAATGTAATGAGAGAGAACGGTCCGTTTTCTGAGAGCGGCAAACTCCTTTACAACAAACTGTCCTCCAACGAGAAAACCTTGCAGGTCTACGAACGTTGGCACGACCATGACGAGCAATTTTTCGAGACTGCGGTCGATTTCGATGTATCGTAGATTTTATTGTCTCTCTCTCTCATGTGCCAGCGATGCTCTTAGGTGATCTTGCGTACAACATTGGTCAACTGATTGTAGTGAACCACGCGACCGTGTATAATGAGACAGTACGCGGTGGTATTCATCGGTACGTTCTTCTTAGTCTCAAATTCCAATCTCACGTCCACGGTTGCGCTCTTGACCGATTCGTTTTGTCGAGAACAATCGATGATTATGAATGGACCGTTATGTAGAAAAGACGTGACAGTGAGACTCGGCTCGAGATACTCGTATCCGTAGTAACCCTTGCAGAAACGCGCGTACGTTTCATACAACACGGACCATCTGTTTTTGTCGAAATCAAGATGCATATCGTCGTACGGATAACATTCCGAATTCAGATAGAGTTTCACGTTGGTTAAATTGCAGTCGTCGAATCGGCTCATGTCCTCAGCCATGACATTTTTGCGACCTGTTTGCAGAGCAAAGATGACGTATCGCGGTTTCTCGAGCTGAGTAGCGGTCTTGATGGCCCACGAATGTTTGGTTGTACGCTGTAACAGCGGAAACTCGTACAGATCCCACGAGCGAAAAGCCATGCTCAAGTATCGTCCGCTCTCCAAAGCGTAGCATCGATAGTTTTTTTATCTCGCTCAATATATATATATAATATAATACGTGCGGCATTCGCCATTGTATCTTGAATAAGTCGACCACGGAATCCAACGCCGAATTTCCCATCAGGCAATTGTTGTCGTTACGAGATCGTATCAAGATCAATTCGTGACGAGCGTTGATTATCACGCGTCTGTAATCCTCGCAAATCCCAACAGTGCGTAGAGAGGTACGCAAAAGTTAAAATATCCATCCGCGTTAGTATGCGCATCCCAACCGGCATTCCTCAGAATCACGCTTCTGTCGGATGATGTCGTTACGTAATGTTTGAGCGTGCTGGTTACGCCCACGTTTCTGTTACGATCAATCTCCACACCATCAAGCTCGTATCGAATCTCATCGAACAGGAACGCGACAAAATTATTTCCCAACACCACATCAGACCCCTCGACAACTCTGTTCTTCGTTAGTTTTCCCTCGATATATAGAAAGCTTTCGTATGGCAATGTGTACAGATCCTGTTGCTGTATAGGTATTCTTATCTCATCGCTGTACCCGAACGTCGTATTGGCGAACGGGTTGTACGCATGAGTCTCAATCTTGACGATGCGATCATCGAAAATTGCGATCGTCTTCGATGTTTAGGATATCAGTCATTTCACAAGTTGCGCACCGCGAATCCTAAAGCTTGTAAAAATTTAACGTTCGACGCGTTAAGTTTCTTCCTCTTCTTGACGCAGCCGGATGAGCGAGTATTGTCGATCGGTGTTTTCTTTGTAAAAGATGCGTTATCTCTCTGTGTATGCTTCGCTTCGTTCAACACGAGCATCTCAAATGTCACGCTCGCGTTATCGCTGTCGCCGTCGTACGTGCAATCTGACGGTGATCTCTTCTTCTCTGAAATCGAGCAATCGTCGTTCTGGTCAACAATGCGTATCGTTAGCTCCGTAATGCTCCATACGATGACTGGCAGGTAAATGATCTGCATCGGCCTTTCCGATATCTTATATTCTGGCGGCACGCTCGGCGAAAATTCGTGTATCGTGTGCACACTTTTGTCGTTGCTGTATGCGCCCGCGATCACGTTGCACTCTACACGGATAATGTTTACGTTCATTATGTTGATCGACACGTCCGATTCGTGCCACCTTCGCGGTTGCAGTATACGCCTCGAGAAACCCAGCAGCGATCCAATGTTATGAGACTTGTTAAAATTTATTCTGTAGGCGCATTTAATCTCACACCTCATCGTGTTGTAATTTGCGCGGAGCACTATCGGGTATTCTCCAATCTCGTCATCGCCGCGCGCGGTGTCACCAGCATTACCCTCGGGCGCGTCGCGTCGCGGACGTTTCCGTAAAATCTCACGTTTCAAAAATTCATTTATGGCATGCAGTTCATACGACCCCTCGGGAATCGTAATTTCTGCGTCGTCTTTGCCAAAATAAAATGTATTGTTCGAAGCGTTTACATTCGGTATCGTGTGATAAGTCTCCAAAATTGTTAGACCAAGCTAGTCATCATCACTCAAATCTATGGTTGGAGAGTAATTTGTCGCGAGAACGCTGCTCTTCCCGCTCAGCGTAAGCGTCAGCGACATGATGGAAAAAGCGTTCGACGAATACTGAGACGCCGCGACATTTTGTCAGACTTTATAAATTCACGCGCGTCGACCGTTTTGGAGAAGAAACCACAAGCACAGCTGTCCGCAGACGCTCTGATCGTACGTCTGATAGGACGTTCGATTGTACTCTATCGTAGCATCATCTCTGAAATATCGTATCAGTTCCTTGGGCGGTCGAAGATTACCAAAACTGTCAAAGTACACAACGCGATTGTTTCTCTTTGCGTACGCTATCCAATGAGTACCGGGGCCTGTCGTGTCATCCAGATTTACGATACCATTTTCATTTCGACGCGCGCCGCTAATCGGTAATGCATCACGCATGAAAACGCCTCTATAGTACGGTACGCGCATACGCTTCGCCAGCTGGTCCAATTGTAAGTCCAATTGTGGTCCGTTGGTGGTTACACCCGTAGGTATTTTTATCGTCTCTTTGGCGTTTTTTTTCTTTTTTTCGCTGTTACGCCTCGTCCGCCTTTGTACGGGGCGAGATACAGTCTTCGTCCGTATTTGTACGGAGCGAGATACAGCCCCTGTCCGCGCGTTTCCATCGCGCGACGTTGCAGTTCCTCGAGTTGACGTTGCGCGACTTTCCTGCCGTTTACCGCTTTCGCCACGCTGGCCGCTCCGCCGATTAAGGACCCGAGAGCGCCCAAAATTGGCAAAATCGGTAACACACCACCTCGTTTCGCCGTTGGAAGTATTCGTTTCTTTTTTTTGCCGGTTTTTTTCTTCGACTTCATACCCATGCTGATCTTGGTCTTGGCTTTCATCGCTGCTGAAACGGCTGCAGCTGCAGCTTTCTCGCTCAGAGCCGAATCTCTCGCGATGACGCATCCTAAGGCTTTATCGGCGAGTACCTTGTCCGCCGCGTGTCTGTCGGTGAGATCATTGCTCTGAGAATACGCAATGTCGTGTTCACGGCACGCCGCGTCCAGTGGATTTATGCCAGTTTCACCTCTAGCTAATCGCTTTTTTAGCCGAGTACCCGGACCGCAAAACTGATAGCCCGAGATATGTAGTTCGAAAGGAAGCGCGTTTATCGCTCGATTGAGCAGACCTCCAATGTAGCCTTCGTTTGACGCTGTTGCTGGCATAGGCCACAATCCTTTATCTTCGGTGCAGGACCGTCTATATGATCTCGATCCCACGATTGATTATAATGCTCGACGCAGCGACGATAGGTTTGAATCTCCAAATCCGCCTTTATATACTCCGGAAGCTTGTCCCACACGTGATCGATATAATTACCGAACACGCGTAACAGTACGACCTTCGGTATATATTGCAACTGCTCAGCGCTCAAATCCCGAATATCGGAGGGATGCGACAGCGCGAAATACATTTTTGCTACTGAGCGATTCGTGGTTTCGCGCGCCTATAAATAGGCGTTCGATCGAAGCCTAGATAACGCAGTGCGAACATGAAATTTGTACGGCAGCCGCTGACGATACGCGTCGCGAACTGTGACGAGAGAGCGCGAATGATGGGAGACATCGCGACGGAGCGCAAGCACGGTGAAATGTTACCGAGTACTATACGCGCCATCATTTGCGGGCCGTCGAATTGTGGTAAAACCAACATTCCCATAAGCTTGCTCGAGAGTCCGCACGGTGTACGTTTCGAGAACGTGTACGTATACTCGAAATCGCTGCAACAGCCGAAATATCGATATCTCGAAACTTTGTTGACATCGATAGAAGAAATCGGCTACTTTACGTTCTCCAACAACAGTGACGTCATTCCACCGAGCGAGACACGTCCCAATTCGATCTTCCTCTTCGACGACGTTGCGTGCGATAAGCAAGATGCTATGAGAGAATACTTTTCGATGGGCCGCCACTCGAATGTCGATTGCTTCTATCTCTGTCAGACGTACGCGAGGATACCTAAACATTTGATTCGCGACAATGCGAACCTGCTGATTCTGTTCAAACAGGATGGTACCAACTTGAAACATGTTTACAACGATCACGTGAATACCGACATGTCATACGATGAATTCTGTGCGTTATGCCGCGATTGTTGGCAGCGCGAGTATGGATTTCTAGTGATAGATAAGGACAGTCCACTTATCAATGGGCGATACAGAAAGGAATTTAATACGTTCGCGGTACCGTAACGTGGTTAATCGATGTCGATACGTCAAGCAGGTAACATGGATAACACCAAAGATCGCGAGAAAATAGCGAAACAGATTGCGAAAACGAGCGATTCGATTCGCAAAAAATATCGCGCTTTAAAAATTGGTAAAATAGCTGAAGATACAGCGTTGGAGAGACGCTTCAAGCCCATCGTCGAACCTCTAAAACAGATTGTTGAAAAAACCGAGGAATCTCAATCGATTGAAAGAGAAGCAAAGGATCTCGGTATTAAGAAAAAACAAAAACGTGAAGACAGCGATAACGACAACGATAACGATATTACTACTACTACTGACAAGGATTCATATTGGACGGATGTTGGATGGTTGAAATTAACGCCGCAGTCTAAAAAACGACGTACAACGAAAGAATTGAAAGCCGTCAGATTCACTCGTGTTCGAGTCTACACCGATACAACCATCGCAAGACCCACCGAAAGAACCATCGCTGTTCCTGCAAAAGGAAGATGTTTTCGAAACAAAAGACGTCAGTGAACCGTCATTCGAAACAACCATCAAACAGAGTCTGCAAACGCAACAAGGTCGAGAGACGTTGCATAATCAGCTGGGACCATTAGGGCAAAAGTACGTAAGCCCTCTCCTCGATGATAATGGAAAAAACGATACATTTGATCGCGTATACGGTGTTTATTTCGATAAAAACAGTGGTGCGATGCTTGGTGACAAGAAATTTGACGTTGACAAAAATGACTCCATAATCATAGACAATGTGAGATACAATGGTACACCAGGATTGTACGAATTGATCTTCAAGAGACTTCCCGACGCGGTTTTTACCGAGGATGACAAACAAACGTATAAAAATATATTGTTAACAACAAATGCTCATAGACGTGGTCACAGCGCCCATAATCCCATCAAGGGCAATAGAGGATCCAAGTATATTAACATCATCGCTCCGCTCGTATCTACGTATGGAAGTAGCGGGCGTAAAAAGGGTGCAGGCATGAGCAATATACCAACCGCCATGAAGTTAAACGACAACAAGATCGATTACGTGCATTGGGACGATCCCAACGAACTGGTGGATCGACTCCGATTGCTCGACGCTTCGCACCGAGCTGGTAACAACGCTCACGACAACGAGATGCTGTCGATCATCGAGAAACTTCGCGAAGCCGGCATTATTATAAATTAATCGCGTATCGACGAAACGAGCCAGTCGATTAACGTCAGTGAGGAAAAAACAATTTTAAATTGTATATCTTATTTACTATTAAACATCGTCGAAACATGCGATCCGATGGACGTGAGAAAAATGTTAGCTCCGAGAGGCGACGACTCGTTGAGGAATTGCACGCTCCGGCGAGGAGAAATTTTCCGCGAAGACGTGTCATAATTCGGGGATACGACGATCTGTGGCAGGCTGACATCGTCGAGATGCGTCCGTACTCGAGTTTCAACAGAGGTCATCACTACATACTCACCGTCATCGATGCGTTGAGCAAGTACGCCTGGGCCGTACCGCTCAAGAGCAAGGTCGGAAGCGAGACGGCTAACGCTATCGCTAAGATAATTCGAGAGAGCGGAAGATGCCCGAGAAACTTGCAAACGGATATGGGAAAGGAATTTTACAATGCCGATGTGCAAAAACTCTTGAAAAAACACAACGTTAATCATTATTCCACGTATACGGTGTTGAAGGCATCGATCGTCGAGCGATTCAATCGCACGCTTAAGAACGACATGTGGAAGATGTTTACGCTCAACGGCACTTACAAGTGGGTCGACGCGCTACCGCGTCTCGTGTCAGATTACAACGCGCGCAAGCATCGCATTATCGGCATGCGACCCGTTGACGTAACTCCCGCGATCGCCAAAAGACTCTTGGATACGGTACACAGCGCGATAAAGATCGCAGGTCCAGCAAAATTCAAAGTAGGCGAATCGCGTGAGCAAGTACAAGACAATTTTCGAAAAAGGCTACACGCCAAATTGGACCACCGAGGTGTTTAAGATCGTTACAGTGCAGCGTACTAATCCCGTAACTTATCTGCTCGAGGACTATCACGGAAAATCGGTCGCGGGCGCGTTCTACGAGCACGAATTGCATCGCGCGACTCATACGGACGTGTATCTCGTGGAGAAAGTACTACGCAGGAAGGGAGACAAGGTTTACGTCAAGTGGCTGGGATTCGATAGATCGCATAACTCATGGATAAACAAAAGCAGTGTGATTTAATTCATTTTTCTTATTTTTATAATGTATTAAAAAAATAAATATACACTGTATACATGTATACAAAGAGTTTTTATTATTTTTTTCTCCCATTACATTTTTTAAACTATACATGTATGTAACTTACGAGAACACATGTAAAACTACATGTATTATAAACAATATATGTATTAAGCCGAGTATACATTAAATAAATCGAAGAGAGAATTAAAGCTAATTCCTCAGCAAGCAGGATCTTGGTTGCTATTATAAATTTTATATATAAAATAAATTTGAACAACTAAATTTTATTGTAAAACTACATATAAAAACTATAAAAAAATACATACATCTATACTACATATATAACAGTATCGTATCGTATAAAACAGTATCGTATAAAACTAGAAGAATACATACGTTCATACATACATACATAGATATGATACATAGGTACGTACATACATACGTGCATACATGCATACATATACACTATATAAAAAATATAAAAATATATGTACATTGTATAAACATGTATATATATATATATATATATATATATATATATATATTACAATGGAATCCGCCAATGTCCCCACGGTAACGTCTTCGTCGAATCCGGTACGATGTATCGTTTGTCGTCGTACGGACTCAGAGCGATTTTCGACTCGGACACCGTGTATACTTGGTGTAGCTTGGATCTTATACACGACTGGCGACGAGTCATTTCGATCTCTTCGTTCAAGCACCACGTATAATCGTCGAACGTTATTGTTCGCGTTACTTACAACGTTATTCTTTACACCTTTCGCCTTTTTAATGTCTTTTCTGCCGTCCACCCTCACCGCGTACATCTTCGCTCTGAGTCCGACGAATTCCGTCATTATCGCACCGTTATTCTCATCCTTCATTAGACCGGGTACTTTTTTATTCGCGAGAGGCATCCCGTACGCGTTGTCCGTCGGATAATCGCTCGTATCGAATCTAGCGATATCGCGTTTCATTGCCTCGTACACATCATCGCACTCGTGGTATACGAGACTGTCCGTGTCGGTGTACATGATCTTACATTTCTCGCGATACAGCGGTGACATGTATTCGTGATGAAATTCGTACAAGCAGATTTTCGATATATCGAGTATACACATACCCACGTAAATCGGCTTGTTGAATTTTACCTCGAGTTTACGCAATTCGACGGCGATTAAGTTTTCCGCAAAGACGCTGCGGCTGTGGAAATTTGGTTTCGCGATCATTGTCTCCGCGCCATACCGTCCGTCCCATTTGATCAAAAGTTTAACGTCGACGTGATTGCGCACATTTTCCATTGTTTTACCGAATACCGCGTTGTTCATTAATTTGTACAAATTTTTCTCATCATTTTTCGCGTACGTTCTAAAAAGTGTGTATTGAGTTCGATGTAATCGCGGAGCCAGGCGGATTGAGCAAATTGTAGTACGCGATATATCTTTGCGATACGAAGACCATGGCGCGTACATTGCTGCAGGTTGCGATACTGGATGACACCGCTTCTTATCGTATAACGTCGCGAGAAGTTTATCCTGCCGCGTGCCGGGTGGTTTATCGCGCATCGGACAGAAAGGTAGTCAGTGTGTCGATCGTGCAAATGATGCGGATACTCGAGATCGACCTCGAGAATATAACCCGTAGACGAATCCGGAGCGATCGCGTTCGCGTCAAAGTTCTCAACGTCTTCCATCCATCGAAATTCGGCATAGGGCAGCGGTTGACACATCGCCCATCCGTACAGATTGTTCACGTCGTAGTACATCAAATACGACGACGGTTTTGACGGGTCGTACGAACGCATGTACTTGTTATTGGCCTGCGCGTATCTGCCGGAACATTGAC